>JANHFT010002041.1:44020-74138 GCA_032467955.1 Pseudoxenodon macrops
GAATGAAGCCCCTTGTTGCATCCTGGTTGCTTTCCTCTGCACTTTTTCTAGAGTCTCAATATATTTTTTATAGTGTGGTGACCAAAATTGCATGCAAAACTCCAGGTGCGGTCTAACTAAGGCTTTATAGAGTGGTATTAATACCTCACTTGATCTTGCTTGTATCCCTCTGTTAATGCAATTTAGGAGATTGCATTGGTTTTTTGGCTGCCGCCGCACATTGCTGCCTCATATCTAGCTGGTTGTCCACTAAGACCAAGATCCCTCTCACAGTCACTGCTATTAAATCTGGTTTCACCCAGTTTATATGTGTACTTTTGGTTTGTTACCTAAGTGTAGGACTTTACTTTTCTCTACATTGATTTCATTTTGTTAGATAGGGCCCAGCGCTCAAGTCTTTGAAGATCTGTTTGGTCCTTGAGCCTGTCTTCTAGGGTGTTGGCTATTCCTGCTAGCTTAGAGTCATCTGCAAATTTGGTAAGTTCCCCTTCTATTCCCTCATCTAAGGCATTTATGAAGATATTGAAGAATACTGGGCCTAAGATGGAGCCTTGTGGTACCCCACTGCTTACTTCTCTCCATGTGGACAGACTCATTAAGTACTACTCGTTGTGTAGTTTTGTCAGCCAGTTGTAGATCCATCTGGTGGTGAGGTTGTCTATCCCACTTTTCTCTAGCTTACGAAGAAGGTTATATAGTGGTCCTTTACATACAGTGCAACTCCACCTCCTCTTTTTCGTGGTCTGTTTTTTTTATAAAGTTTGTATCCTTCTATCAGTATGTTCCAGTCGTGGGTTTTGTCCCACCAGGTTTCTGTTATTCCAACTATGTCATATCTGCCTTCGTGTATTAATATTTCAAGTTCACCCTGTTTATTCCCCAGGCTTTGTGCATTTGTATACAGGCACTCGAGATCTTTGTGCCTGGCTCTGGGTGTGCTTCCTATGTCTCCTATTTGGTGTTTGAGTTTGTCTTCCTTCCCATCTCTCTTTTGTTTGTTATTTGCCTTGCTTATTAGGTTTTTTTGCTTGGAGTTAGGTTCTGGAGATACGATAGAGTGGTCACCCTCCCCCTCAATTTTAATTTAAAGCCCTCCCACGCTTTTGCCTAGCATGTACAAACTCATACCAGTGTCGCTGAGTGTCCTGTTCCAGCCATTTGACTCTCAGTGTAGCGCTTTAGTGCTTTGATCAGGGATGGATCCTATGCTGTGTCACAAAGAGAACATGCTATAGCATAGCTGTGCTATGAGGGAAGCATTTGCAGCCTGTCAGAAACACTTAGCACCTCTACTTCCCTCATGCATGCATACCGTCATAACTTTACTCATGGGCATACAAAGTGTTGCAATTGCCTGGGATGGGTGAGCCACACTGTGGTAGATCTTACAAGAGAAAATGCTAAGACAATGTAAGGAGAGATGTAGGAGAAAGGTGATGAGCAACATAGACAATTGGCAACTTATTACAAGCATGCATGGAGAAGAAATCCTTCATTGGGCTGCAGGAACGGAGCTGAAATCCTGAAAATTTCAGCTTCATTCCCTCAGCCCTCAAAGGATTTCAGTTCCCTTTAGCCCTTTCACTTCAAAACTTTCCCTGCTGGCTTCTCAACTGACTTTGTGGGGAAGCCAGCAGAAAACACTGTAAATGATTACTTTGCAGGGCACTTAGCAACTGATAGTAAATGTGAGCTGGTTGTCAAGCTCTTGAAATGTGGTTGTGACTGTATGGGACCTTTAACCTGGCATAAGTGCTTTAATTTATGGGGCATAAAACACCCTTTCTGATCATAACTGTGGCTGCTAAATGTTCTAAATCAAGGACTAGCTGTATCCACAAACTAGCGTGAGCACTATATTCTGGTGGAAGTCCTGCCTGAAGCTTGATAGCAACCAGGAAAGGAGCAACCAGAGTTAAACAGCAGCTCCTACCAACTACTGCCCGAACTTTGGGAAAGGCTTTTTTGAGACTTTTGTTTGAATTGAGTAATAAAAGACGGAGTCTAAAGGGCTGGGTGGTAAAAATATGTATGTGGGAACATCATAAACCTAGAAGGGCGGACTTGACTCAGAGCAATAGCCTGTTGGGGAAAGGGTGCAATTCTATCAACCTGGTTGATAAACAAACTGTTTTGTGTACAGATTTGCTACACCATGGTGCCCAGTTCTTAGAAAACAAAGACCCCTCATACTTACTAGAAGCAGATCCACTGCTTTTTCTGCAAAGCAGGCAGGGGTCCAGGATAGGAATACAAAGGACTCCTTTATAAACACTTCTCTTAGTCTTTCACTTCTGCATTAGGACTAGTTCTTGTGAAATCTTGCTGAACTTTTGGATCACTGCACTCATTTGGGACATGAAGTTCCAAACCAGTTATTAAAAGCAGGACATCTCATTAAACCAGATGGTCTTTATTTCAGTGCCAGTATTACAGATACAACACAAATGTCCCAGAAGAACAAATTCAAATGGAACCCAGGACTGACAGACTCAGGAAATGAAAGGGGTGGGTGGGGATCGGGAAGCAGCTTTGCAGTGGAATCTTGAGATGAGTCTTTCTGCAGCTAATGCCCCCCCCCTCCATCTCTAAGATGTTTGCCCAGGAACATACTCTTCCTTTCTACTCATCCTACCACAGCTGACAGCCAAGGAACAGACAAAAGGAGGTCCGAGATTTGGGATGGGGCACATTGAAAAACGACTTGCTAGAGCAGTCAGTCTTGTCCATCATGATGCTTCTTCAAAGAGGCACTGGCCCAAAATGGGCTTGGCTTCACTGCCCAATGTCCTGCCAAATCCTCTAAGCAGCGTTTCTGTCCAGAACAGCAGATCCATACAGGGCTCAAATCACTGCTCACCAAGGGTGCAGTCATGTGTAGAAAAGGGTCCCGACGTCAGGGGAACCCAAGGAGAAAAGAAGGGCACCAGCTTCCTTTAACAAAAGCGTCTTAAAGATGGTAACCCGGTAAGAAGGAGCCAAGCCAAACCCAAACCCATACCCATCTCACCCACCCATCTGCTGGACACAAGGCGGCAATAGCAACAGCAGCAGCAGCCCCCTTCTCAGGGGAGGGGGGAAGAGAGCACATGTCCCAATGTGCCCCCCCTTCCCCAAACAAGGGAACGTGGCGTCTGTGGAGGATGGGGCTCAGCAGTTCAGGAGGGGGAAGAGAGTGCGCAAGGTTCGAAAGAGAGATGCTTCAGGATCAGCAAGGCCAGTGCTCCTCGTCCTCTGCAGCAGCAGCGGCAGCAGCAGCTCACCCAGTCGTGGGGAGGCTGGGGAACTTCTGCTGGAGTCACAGGCTCTGCTCAACGTTCCTTTGGCCAACCAGGTAGGGTGAGGAGAGCAGAGCTCACTGCCAGGACTGGGGGGGGAAAGAGTTGACCTCTGCCAGGTCCTGCATTGCCGAACCCTTGTGGTTGTATGTCAGCTTGATCCGCATGCGGAGCTGTTGCTGCAAAAAACCAGAGAGGTGAAAACTGAGCAGGAGGTGGAGAGGAGCCAATGTCCAGCTCTGGCCAAATAAGATACCAAGAGAGGAGTCAAATGAAGAAGCAGCAAAAGCCGCATCTTCCTTTGCCCAAGGCTCACTTGCTTCCTGTGCCTCCCTCTTCAAACTGAACCACCCCTGCTAAAGGCCATCTGAAGGGAGGCTGAAGAACTGCAACACTTGAGTACCTTTTGCGGATTCAGGACTTTGATAACTTGTGTGATGGTCCCTGTGTTAAATGCTGGGATGCTGCTGCTGCTCGGAGACAGGAGCTGCAGCTGGAATGTCTAGAGAGGAACAAATAAGGGAGCCAGGCTGATTTCCTAGCAATGCCAAGCAAGCCCTCACAGAAGCATTCTGCAAGGCTGCTAGCATCAGTCTTCTGATAGCCAAACCGCATCTTAAGTTAGCCTAAGACCTGACCCACCTTTGGTACCGCAGCCTGGAAAACAAAATCTGTCATGTCCACATCAGTGCTGTTGGAGGCCTGTATGGTGATGACGGTGACACTGGGGTTGGTGTTGGAGCGCTCAAAAGCAAACTCAATCTTCAGCCCGTTCTTGTTGTAGGCTGTGATTGGAGGAATGCCTGTGGAGAAGCAGCACTGCTCAGGAACTGGGGCCGCCTGTAACCTCCCTTACTTTCTAGAAGTTCAGATTCCAACACCCTCACAGGCAGGAATGTGAGGAACCACGCTGTGGGAGAATGCCTGGCTTTTGTTTCATTCTCCTTTTAATTCCAGAGTGGTGTCCTGGCAACTTCTTGGCAAGGTCTTCGGAAGGGGTTTACCATTGCTTCCTTCCTAAAGCTTGCCCAAAGCCACCCAGCTGGCTTTGTACCTAAGGTGGAACTAGAACTCAAGACTCTTTTGTCTAGCCTGATACTTTCACCATGATGCCATGCTGGTTCTAGAAAACCAGGCTATGGTAATCAATATTACACCACAACCCCACAAGAAGCTGGCCTGTTTGCTAGAGTAGGTTTGACCAACAATACTCTTGTTTTTGTTTGGGGTTCTCAGTCATCTTGGGAAATATCTTCAATAGAAACAAGCTGTGTACATTTCTATATGTAAGCAATCTCTTTCCATATATCAGCCTAGTTCCTCATGTCCAGAGCACTGTACATTCTCACCAGAAGGTATATCATTGAAGATGGGTGGTGAAGAAAGTCCATCCAACAGAAATGGGGGCTGTGGTATCTGTGGGACAGGAGCTGAAGGACCTGCAAAAGTAACACAGAAAGCCCTATGTCTTCTCAAAACTGGGCTTACCACCGTCCAGTTTCCCCCCCCCCCACCTGAACACAGGATTTCACCTGTTGTTGGATTGAGATCCCCAAGGAGGTCTAGCAGCTCCCCACCAGCAGAAGCTGCCTTGCTGGAAGGGGCCGTTGATATGACAGGAGTGATGTCATTGCTTCCCAAAAGATCCAGCAAGTCATTGGCCTAGTGAAAAACATGGAGACAGCCCATTAATCTATCTAGACAAAGGAGCACGCAACTCAGAAGAAAACACCCAGGGAAGCAGCTAAGCAGGGAAATTTCTGAAAAGGAGTAGCAACAAAACCCATCACCTGATGGTAGTTTAAGTCACTTTTGCAGCCACTCTTGTTGAGCGCATGAATTCCACAAAACATTCACTTTTCTTACCTGGCTGGCTGGTGGCAGGCTGGACAGAGGCGGCTTGGTCTCCAAGACTGTTGGCTCTGCTTCGCCATTGGGCTGAGTAATATCTGTAGGACCATTAGCTGCCAATTTCTCCAGAACTGGCATACGTTCAAGCAGAGCTGACCTGCAAGGGAGCAAGGTAATAAAATCCTGTTTCTATTCACACGTAGAACTGGGGTAGAAGGCAATTGCCCCTGTTGCAGAGGGTCTCTTTGGTAAAGGAACAATGGCCCAAAAATGCCTTTCTGTAACAGAGGCACATCAAGCCATCAGTTGAGCTCTTTCAGCTGGTAGCAGGCACTTGTAATGTGTGTGATCAATAATAGGGGTTTTCTGTTAGGCATAACATACTGCACAAGAACAGAGTTACTTTATTTGGTCTTAGGGTATATTAGGCTATGTGAACTCAGCCAGAGATGTAGTTTTGCAAAGAATTTAGGAAGTGGCCAGTTACAATTGATACACTCTGAGAGATACATGATAAGTATTCTTAAATTTCAGAAGTGTTTCTTAGATAATCTTATATTGTCTACTACTATCTGCCCACACTGGAAATGTGACTTCTACGCTAATTAGAAGACAATAACTATTCTCTAAAAAAGTATTTGCTCTTCAATAGAGCCGTTCATTATTTCAGGACAATAGCAGGATATCTGACTGAGCAAAGATAATGCACGAAGAGCTGTGATATCAAGTCTATCTTCCAGCAGGAGTCCCTCTTCAGTCTCGTCACGTGTATCTCAAGGTTCACCATTGGACAATGAAGAGTTTGGGAAGGCAATAAGACCACCAGTCCTGGGCCTCCAGTACTCACCTCATGTGGTCGTACTTTTTGAATAAGGCATTGTACTCTACTGCCCTCTGCTGGAGCTCCACATCAATGCTGCTGCCATATATGGAGACCACCTTCTTAATGCGACTGCAGAGAGAGAAAGGGAAGAGGGAAGGAATGGTGAAGACAGCAAAGAGCTTACTTTAGCAGGCCTGCCAGTCCCAAGCCTTTCGTTACAGCAGGTTCGAGACACAACCACCATGGTCCTGGTGGCATTGAATGGATTGCCTATGGAAACATCTGATCTCTGTCACAAAGTTTTCCTATGAGGTTCAATAGAGAACACGCCGCTGGAGACGCCTCTTCCAAATGCCAGCTTCCTGGAGAGTTTGGCTCTTTTCAGAAGCTTTTAAGCAGAGCACTAGAGACTCAGCTGCAAAGGCAAACCTCTTCCATACCCCAGAGGACTCACTTGACTGTGCAAGTGAACCGCGTTGACAGTTTCATGATGGCGGTGAGGGCGTAGCCCCGTGTGACTGATGCCGTCAAGTTGGAGACAAGGATACTTTCCAGAACATCAAGGACCTCGTCCTCTGTGACCTGCGCAAACCAAAGATTTGGACAGGGGTAAGGAACCAGGGAAAGCAGCCGTCTGGCCAAAGCTCATGCCCCAGAAACCACAACCATACTCTTCCCTTCTCCAGTCAACAAACCTGGATTGGCTCTTCCTCCTCACACTGACCAGATACCAAGAGATCTCCATATTCCCCAATGCACCAGGAAGCTACCTGTACCAGCGGTTGCTAGCAGAGGAGAAGGAAAGGTGACAGTTGACAGTCCAGCCATGTTCTCTACCTAGAGACAATCAAGAGAGTGTTCCCGCCCATCCCCACAGGACTTACTTGGGAATAATCTCCCAGAATGGCTTTATAGAGTTTCTGTACAGTGTAGGCATGCATCTCCATACTGTTGGTAATGAGCTGGATAAGGTTGGGCACAGCATCATCACGAACGTAGCTCCCTGCCTGGAGTGGGTGGGGAAAAGTGATGGTTTGGCACTTAGAAAGAGGTTTCTATTGGGGCAGCTACAGATGTTGGACCAGCAAATTATATACCCAAGGGGGAGTTATATATAAAAATATTAAAAATGTAAAGTTCAACTCTATAAGTCACTTACAATCAGACTGATTCCAAGTGGTCAGATAAAAGTGATTAAACTGATAAAATAAAATGCTATACCAGCACAATGTAATTTGCAAAATTCCATAGTCCAACTCTCCTCAAAACAGCTCAGCCAGTGATGTTGGAAGTTATGATGGCACTGAACAAATGGTGGTTATGACCAGTCCTCAGAGTTCCGCCCATTCCAACAGCCTCTCATATGCACAATCAAGATCTGGACACTTGGCAACTCATTTGCTGTACCCTGGTTGCTATTTGTGACCTTCCCTGCCAGCACCCACAGAAAGTCAGCAGTAGAGCCAGCAGGGAAGGCCATAAGCCTCCCTACCGTCTCTCATGCACAAGGGTCCACAGCCCCCTTTCCGCAGACGGCTACCAGCCCAGCCCATAGGGAACCGAACCATGCAAGCGGTAGGCAAGTGTGTGAAGTTTCATTTACGCATGCGGGGGAGGATCTAGGTTGCATGCATTAACACCCCCCCCCCAACACCCCGCTGCTGCCTCTGCCAGTCAGTGGAGCCATAAAGGTTGGGGAGTCCTGGAAACCCACTCCAACCTTCATTGCACCTCCCTGATCTATGCCTCTCACACGTGCTCCTGTACCCTGCAGCCACTGCCATTTCCTCCCCCTTGCATTACTTAGAAATGGAAATTCCATTCCCAACTGCTGCCATCAAAGACTACTGTGACCCTCAGAAAAAGAGCTTTCCACTGCACACTGGTAGAATAAACAGAGAAAGTGCTGAGGGATTCTTAAGTGGCCTTGCAGTTCTGAGACGGAGAAAGGGCTTCTAAAGAGGCTGACACAGCACAAACTATTTTAAATGATCTTCAATAACCTGCATTATTTGCAGATGGCTATTGCAAACAATAAAAATAATATATTCAATTTATGAGTTGCCTGACTCCCAATGACTGAGCAGTTTACTAATTGTTAAAAACATTTTAAACAAGAAAACAATGTAAGTAAAAGAACAGAGGCAGCAGAGGCTAAGAAACCCAGATGGAAACACCCCCCTCAAAAAAAAAAAAAAAGGGGGGGGGGAAGGAGGTTTTAGTCACTCTTCTCAAAGGCCATGTGAAGGGCCAGGCCTCCAGGGCCCTTTGAAACACCAGTAGGGTGGGCTGTTCAAATCTTGGGGAGAATCTAATTTCTAAGGGCTGCACTGAATCAGAGAAAGCACCGAGATAGATGGCACTATTTAACTGAAAGAAGTATGTCATCCCTGCCAGATTGAACCAGTCAGGCAGATCTTATAGGAGAGGAGCAGTCCCTCAAGTAAGGTCCCAGGACATCATGTAGGGCTTTATAGGCAGCACTTGAATCACACCCAGAAGCAAACTCACAATCAGTGTGGCCCCTGTCATTTGTGGCATGCTTGGCTAACAGGATCCTTCCTGCCCACATCCTCTTCCAATGCAGCCAGTCAGACTATGATGAGCAGAGCACGATCCCACTCTGCAGCCACTAAACAAGGACGCACCGGAAGAAGGCCTGTTGCCTCACATACATGAAATCATGGTGAAGCCTCTGTAGAAGCTATACTTACCGTTGTCAAAACGCGCATGATTGTATCTATGTGCCAGCGTTTAGAAGGAGCATATCTGGAAAATCAACAAACATACATTCAGAGAGGATCAGATGCCACTATATGCTCGACAATTTCCAAATTTCCCCACATATTCAATCCAAAAATCTGGATTGTGTTAAAGACATTTGTGAACTGAAGTTAAACCCTGCACTGGGAGAAAGGGGGAATTCTGGGGGAGCGATAATGAGGATGAGGATGATGATCAGTTCAGGGCTCAATAGCATCTGGGCAATCTTGCAGGAAGCATGGCCTAATGACATGATTCCAGCACACAAGTGTACCGCCCTTTCTCCAATGGAGTGCAAATTTCCGTAGCTGTTCAAGTCAACACAGCTGCTAAGAGGGGGATGGCAGAGCAAGAAGAGAGTTTCACTGCAAAGGGCAAAGGACCCCATTACTTCCCTTGCTTAATGCAAAGGTCTCTCCAGTCAACAGCTTCTGATCCAAACACCAGTAAAAACCAAATTAGCCCTTTTAGATGAGATACAACCAGCTAGTCATGCTTTCCTACAACACAGCCTCTAAGTCAGGCAAGTCCAAGCTGCGGCCCTGGACAGCTAGTACTGCAGGCCAAGATCATAAACTTTTAACATTATGTGATTTATATACATTAACTGTATTATACATTTTATATGAGACCCAAGAAAATTCCTCTTCACTCAATGTGGTCCAGGCAAGCCACAAGGTTGGACACCCAAGTTGTAAATGTTGGTGGCAAGACTAGAATGGGTGGCAAGACTGGCCATACATACATCTATGGAAGCTCTTAAGAAGAAATCTTACTTTTCTGCTGCAAGAAATATTCCTGATGCACAATCAGCCTTGAACTCAGGCTCACAAGAATCCAAAAAATATAGCAACTCTTTCATCATTCCCCGAATGTTGTTCCCATTCACAAGAGCAAAGCTGAGTTCCATTGCGCGCCTGGGAAAGGTGAAAGATGAAAGGGATTCATTAGCCATTAGGAAATGACACCCAACTTCACCTGATGCAAAAGGAAGAAGCTGGGGCCCTGTAAGAACCATGGCACTCCTGGGAGTATTTCTAGGGCCACAGGTAAGCTTGCTTAGTGACTTGTGTTTACCGATTCATTCTCAAGTGTCATCCTACATCTGCATGAATCAAGAAGCCACATCTCTTAGCACTGCCAGATTGTTTCCTTGCCAATGAAATTATCAAAGTTTGAATAGGTCCAAACCCAGAAAGAACCCTTCCTGTCCTCCAATGGCTAAACACAATCAAGCAGGTGTGCATTTCAATTCCCAGTTCTGATAATTTCCTAAACTTTGAGATAATCTCCAAGGCAGTAATGACTACCAACCTCTGACATTTCAATACTTCAACAATAGTGATTTGCTAGGAGAGTTTAATGAACAACAACCAAGTGAACTTGCATTAAGTAGTCACTGAAAAATTAAGAGATCCGTTAAAACTGCAGCAGATAACCATTCTTTTTTACATTTATCTTCAATAACAGCATGCTACAACAAATTGCTAGACAGCCTTTCTTTCTTCTGACATCTTAAATCTCCATCTGCAATTTATTAAATATGTCACAAAACTGACTCAAAATTTCACAAAGCAGAAATTCAGTAGGTGGCAACTCTCCTTTTTGATGCAAAAGTAATATCCACAATGGTGGAAAGAATGAAAAAGACATCAGTGAATAAGACTTAACTTGAAAATTACTGATGCATCTTAAAAGTGCAAAAATTTCTATTTTTTTCAATTGTGGGACTGCATTTTAAAACTGTGGGTAGCATCTGTAAAATGCTGAGAGATTTGAAAAATTAAATTTTATAGCTGCTCCACCTACCCCTGCTGGCTCTTACAACTCTACCCCGCCTTCCACATCTGATAAGTTTTTCAATGAATATTTAGTTCTCAGCATCAAAACATTTAAACAGTAAGCAAAACTACAAGTTATTCTTAGGGCACATCATTATTTTTTCTCCAGAGTAAAGGACATTTACTATAATGGGTAGGTTACTCCAAAGATCTCCAGGGCTGCTGAGATCCACATCTTGACACAAAAAGCAGGCAGAATCTTACAGAAGCCACCCTAGGGAAAACAATTCTTTGAATATAGTACTTTGCTCTCTGGGAAAGACTATTTAAAAAAGAAAAAAAAGGTAGAAGAAACACAGGGCAGCTAAAGACTAATTCCAGCGTCATTCACCGTTTGATGGAGACATCCAGATCCTTTAAGCAATCCACAATGGTGCTCCGGTGTCGCTGGACAGCATTGTGGTCAGTCTGCACAGTTTTCAACAAGGACGTCAAGGCTACATATCTGAGAAACAAGAAACAAATACTTTAGTTGATGGTGGCTGCTCTGCACTGTAGCACACTGAAGGGCTCCTGCAGAGAGCAAAGGGACAGTCAAGTCTACTCAAAGCTCCCAGAATCAATTTTGGCCAACTAAGCAATAAAAATATGTCATTGTGGCAAAAGAACCTAGATTGAACTACCGTATTGGAGTGAGAAGAAAATATGTTCCTAGCCACACTAAAGAGATGCCAGGCCAGTTCCAATCATAACATGCATTTATAGGCTTACCTTATATTCTTGTCATTATTGAGTAAAAACCGACCAAGAATGTTAATGGCCAGCACCTGCAGAGAGATAGAGATAGAGATAAAGGTCACAAAGAATTTTCTTTGTCAGAATTTTCTGTTCTCCAACAGAAAATGTTTTTTTTTGGGGGGGGGAAGGGGGGAGGGCAGAGTGGGAGTAGCAAGGCAAGACATTGGTCAACCAAGGAATTGAAGCATATAGCTAAATCCCACTGGTGCCCCAATCAGACTTTTCCTTCTGAAAAGGTCTGGTGCTCCTGAGGAAGCCTGGAAAAGCGATGCTCCAATGTGGCAGCCATTTTTCCTTGGGGACCCACAAAGCCAAAGTGACGTACTCTCAGACCGCTCTCAGACTTTATGTCCATGATAGTTAAGACGGTTTCATAAAGAATGGCATTTCCCACATTTTTGCTTGTTTCCGTGTTTGTGGCCACCTGGAATACAGAGGATGGTTTACAATTTTCTGGTTTCCAGTCCAAGACTTCCCAACCACCTGCCCACAATCCTCTCACCTGTGCAAGAATGTCATTCATTGCTTCACTGGAGTCATCATCATTTCGGCCAAGAATTCTCAGCAACCGCAGGATTCGAACCTGGAAAAGATTACATTTGTTGTTTCAGGTTCCTGAAGATCCCTTAAAGAGCAAGCCAATTCTGCTCTGCCTTCAAAATGACTAACCTGCAGAAAGGGGTCACTGATACCCGAAACATCGTGCTCCGGAGAATAGCCTGACATAATGAGGTTTTTCAGAATGCGAACAAGCTGAGGTACAAGCTGAAAAGAACAGATATCAAGAATTGGATTTTGGACTCTACGACCCGTGTTTCTATTTGACAAATCTCTCACAAAGAAAAGCCTCTTTGCTTAGCTTCTCCCCAGCATATCTAACCCTTAGGGTTATTTTTTAATGCAGTACTGTCAGATGGCAGCAGTCCGTATCTCAGCACAGAAACTAAAAAAGGCAGCAGTTGCAATATATAAAGTGGTGGGGTGGGGTGGAGTGTCATCATATTAATAGGAGCCCACTGAATTCAGCCCTGAAATGTTTGGAAGCCAGCCCATCCTTCTCTCTGCCTCTTTTCCCACTACACACGTCCTATAAAAACACACCAGAAAAAGGGTAGCAAAGTGTTGCAGTTACAGCAATGCGAGTTTCTCCAAGTCTAGACTAGCAGGGTTAATCCAGCAGAGAGGAGGAAGAGCAGCAGGCAGAGCATTGGCCTATACCAGCCTACAGCAAAGCATGCACTGCATTGGCGGGGGGGGGGGGAGGAGCAGGGAATTGGGAGCACCTTCTTACCTTTTCATTCTAACCCACCAGAGCAGGATTCCAAGCAGAGAAAGGGGACAAAAGAGATGAAGGTAAGTACTGTGCAGAGAAGACTCAGCTTGCAGCATCAACCACCATCACCAGCCTAGACTCAGGCAGACAAGACACTCGAGAGGCTGACAGTTCTCCTCTAGCAACCACAGCCTTCCCCAAGGGATAATGGCTTCTTCCCTTTGCATCCACTTGTGCCAGGCAAAGCCCAGTCCTCTCCAATCTCAGGGCTAAGTGATGGAAGCAGCAGCAGAAGCAGCTCCTGCCTTGGCATACATCCCTTTCAGTTACATCTGATAGGCCATTTGGTCATAAAACAGAACAAGGTGAAGAGATTCTAACAGGCGCAAAGGGGAGCCGCTTATCGTGGGTGTGTCTTGTCTACAGGATGTAAAATACATATCCTGGCCCACAATCAGCGACCATCTTGCCACAACCAGGACCAGAAGCTTATTCTTCTCGCTCAAAGGACAAGAACAGGAACCCAACTGCACAAAACTCTCACATGGTCTCACCTTTCTGAAGTGGGCAAGCATGTCTGGACTTCTTTCACACATTTCAGTGAGGAGGACAACCGACGTGTGAAGGACACCTGTGTGAAGGAGCACATGAACCCACATTTTATGTGGCTACTGCAGCACAATGTTATGGAAAGATGCTGTGGCTAAAAAGAATTATTACCATGGTTCTTCTCATTCAGCAGATTTTTTGTGGCTGGCAAAAACATCTCCATCAGCTCAGGCACCTTCCTGATGACATGAACTGCACATAGGGCTGCCTGTAAATGAATCGGTGCATTTTAAGTACTTTTTCAGTACTCCCCAAAGAAATAGGCTATTTTATTTGCATTTTATTCAAGTTCTGGAATTTACAAAATTGGGCAGAAACATTTGAAGCCTGCAAGAATAGGAGACAGACACAGCCAAGAGGAAGGCAACAACTAGGAAAATGCTCCCATAAGTACAGCCTCCTTCCCAACAGCTGAAATGAAGTAAGCCAAAGTCTTCGTGTAAGAACAAAGACCAGCCACTAATGGCAGAAAAAACACCACTTAGTCTCTGAGTGAGGTACCTTTTTCCTCAGGTAGGAGTTAGAAGTCTTCAGAAGCTTCTCCACCTCCCCAGCAAGGTCCCGGCACATTTCAGAAGAGCCCATGCAGCCCAAGGTGCAGAGTGCCAAGCCCTGCACATACTGTGTGCTGTGATTAAGGTCACTGCAGATGGAGAAAGCAACAGGTCAAGGAACTACCAGGAAGAGGCCAGGGACTGGGAGAAAAAGTGCATCAGATGTGGTTTCTGGACAGCCAAACTCAACTGTGTGTGCATTGCAAATGAAATAGTTTCTCAACTAACAGAGAGTTAAAGTTTCTGGAAGCCTCTGGCCAAAAATCACTAGTTTGAGTGCCAAGCTACCTTGTGCACATAATGATACGCCAGGTGCCAACATGTCGGAAGTTTGTGCTCTGTCCCAGCTCAACTCAACTCAACTACCTGGCTGTCTCTTACATTCTATGCAGGGACGCTTCTCTTTTCTGTCTGAGGTAGGAGAACACAGAGTGCTCAGAATCAAGTCCCAAGCACTAGATCAAGATTTCTTACTTCCACCCTCAGTCCCAGGAAAGCAAGCAGCCTTACTTCTTGATGCAATTGGTCATGAGGAGATGAACATCCTGCCTCTCATCCAGGAGTAACATGGCTCCAAGATATCCAATGCGCTTGTCTGTGAATTTCTGAGAGGCAATCAGCTTTAGGCACTCCAGCTGCAAGGGGGACAGTGGAAGCCTGTTTAAGCTTTAGCATTTTTATTACAGAAAGATCTTTGCATGGCCAAAGTGATCCCTGCCCAAAAACTTTAGGCTGTGAATAAACTTGGGAGAACATTGACTGCCTGATACTCTTGTGTTTCCAATGCCCACATCAGCCTCAGCTGTTACTGGAGAAATAAAATCTGTGTCTACAGGGCAGCAATGACCAAAAATCAACATTCCCCTTAGAAAAGGATAATGTGTCAGTTGGGCTGCAAAGGAATGGAAATCTCCAATTCCACATGCTCCTCCCTTGCCTTGGCAAGCCAATAAAAAAGATTGTAGATTCCTACAGTATTGATGCATGCATATAGATATAGATATATAGGACCATTTCTCTCACATGGAAATCTCAGGCAGCTCACAATATTCAATAAAATATAATTTAAATTGAACAAACGCCAGGCCAACCAACGGTAATCTTCTAGGTCAAGCCCCATTCTAGAGCAAGTAGAGTTTATAACATTGCAAAAAGCTCATTTTTATTAGTTTTCAAAACACAACTACAAAAAAGAAAAACCAAGCATGGATGTCAAATCCCCCCATGCCCAAAACAAAAACCCACAGGATATACGAAAAGTGGTTGTCAAGCAAAGAAAAAATAAACCTATCACATAGCATAATGATTATATCCACATCAAGATTACTAAGTCAGAAATGTGAATTACCTATGCTGCCCTTGGGCTCACAGAACCTCAAGTATTTTTAAAGCACTTAAAGAGCCATCTCAAAAGAGGATTTGGAGAAATTAAACGAGAAAGCTTTAAGTTACCTTAATTGCATACTGATGTGGTTTTGCCATAACAGGCTGGCAGTGGTAAACAGATGTGACTTAAAGGTCTAATATGCAGCCTCAACGCCGATTTTCTCTATCTGTAGGGGCTGCTGCTACAGAAATGTCGCAAAGGTAATGACTGGTTGGGTAGGCGTGGCTAGCAGGTCATGTGACTGGGTTGAAGTTGTGCGCTCCATGAGCAGTTTTCAAAGAGCAACCACACCAATCAGGCAACAGGAAAATAATACAGCAGGGGGGGGAATTATGTAATGATGAATGCCGTCTGCAACTGCCTCTGATATTCCTTATACAAATTGCCAGTTTCAATGTGCTTGATAAATTCTCCAGAATGGTATGGCATGAGGGATAAGTAAAGGTGCATCATCTCACATCTGGGGGCAGGAGAGGTGACCTATTTATTCCAAGTCAGATCAAAGCTGACTTAATACCTGAAGTCTTATTTGGAAAACACCAACCTGGGGAAGGGCCTTTTGCCTGAATAATACCCATTCTTCTATTTTTCTGAAGTAACAAGGGCTGCCATGAAACAAAATCCATGCTACGTATAATGTGGAGAAATATTTTTTGGTCAAATGGAAATTGAGAACCTCTTCCTCTCTAGTATCGCTCTGCTGCAGGAGTTTCCAGACGTTTTCTCCCACACTCAAAAGGGTAAAAACTGTAAGGGGCTCGGCTGCCCATCAAATGCGAATGCTGCATGTCCAGGGTCTAGATTTCAAGGATCTATGAGTGCTCACCTGTTTAACATTTCAAAAGAAGGTGGCTCACCTGTCCAAAGTGGGCAGGATAGCCCAACATGTGCATGTACAGCAATTTAGCTACATTCCGGCAGCGGTATGTGTTGTCCTCTTCTCGAAAGGATGATCGGATAGCAGCGCATTCTTTCTGAATCATCTCCCTTTCTTCTGCCTGTGTGCGTGCAGTCCGGATGGTCCGAATCAACTCCCGGAGTCTGATGGGGGCTGGCATCCTCTAATAAATGGAAAATAGATGAAATCAATGGCTGCAGACATATGACAGTTGCAGAATTTCCCAAGTTACAACTTCTTTGGTAATCTTGTCTCAATTTCGACAGGGAGAGACCGACATAGAGATAGAGGGGGAGAGAGAGATACAGAGGTCATGGAGCGAGAGAGAGAGAGAGATGTCAAAAGGGTTTTGTGGCTCCTTGTGTTTTTTAACAACCGTTTCTATGCTGTAATGACTGGTTGGGTAGGCGTGGCTAGCAGGTCATGTGACTGGGTTGAAGTGAGTAACATCGAGTTGGCCACGCCCACCCAGGTTTTGTGGCTCCCAGTGTTTTCTTTTCTGTGGGAAATGGGTTCAAATGGCTTTTTGAGTGTTTAAAGTTGTAGACCCCTGTTCCAGATGGATACAGGTAGTCTTCAGGTTAGGACCACTTGTTCAGTGACTATTCAAATACCAAATTATGACTGGTAGTTATTACCGGTGATTGGAGTTGTAGCCATTGCAGGGTCTCTGTGATCGTGTTATTGCAATCTGGGCGCTCAGCCCCCAGCTTGCAACTATTACTTCGCAGTGTGCCACAATCAATTGATTTCTGATATTTCCTGCTAGCTTCCCAAAAAGAAAGTCAGTTAGGAAGCTGGCAGGAAGTCCAAAGTCAAGGCCATGTGAGGTTCTTGCTTAACAACCCATGCAGCACCTTTGGGATGGCTATTCCAATGGTTGTTACCTCTGTGGTTTTTACAAATTATCTGTGATTTGTCTAGCAATTTCTCTAGATCAATGCCAACCAAACTACAGAATTACAGAAGTCTTGCCTAAAATCTAAAAGCAGATCAACACAAGTATAATTTACCATATTTTTTGGAGTATAAGACACACACACACACACACACACACACCAAAAGAGGCTGAAAATTTGGGTGCATCCTATACTCCAAATGTAGCTTTTCCAAAGCTTTTTTTCAGACCTAACGAGGTGCTAGCGAGTAAAGTGATCTTTGCAGGCTTTTTTCATTCCTACTCCAAAGAAGCTTTCTTTCAGACCTGAGTCTTTGCAGGCATTTTTTATTGCTACTCCCTCTGAAGAACCTTTTTTCCAGACATAATAAGGGGATAATATAATGTGCTGAAGCTGACCAGACTAAGGACGCTAGCCAGATGAATACCTGGTAGGCACATTTTTCCATCTATTTTCCTCCCCAAAAACTAAGGTGCGTCTTATACTCCGAAAAATATGGTACTGTTTCATTTGTTTACTTCATGTTCTCCAAGCATGCTTCTTTACATATATCTGCGTTCTCCAAACACTCTTCGCATCATCAGGGCAAACCTATCACACTGTTTTCCAGTGTGATAAGTCAGAAGAAGGTAAGAAGAGATATGATATCCAAAAAGTTTAATTATCAACCATTCCCTCCCCCAGCTACCAGAAGCAAGTTTTGTTTAGAGTTAGGACTAGCTCTTCCAAAATCTTAAATCTAAGATGACAAATGTAAGATGTATTCCCCATTGCTTGTGGACAGAGCTCTGCTAACCAAAGTCAAAAAAGATTGTTCAAAGACATCTATCTGTATTAGCAGTCTTCCAACTATTTTCATTATTTAGATCCAGTGTGTGACTTAGGGAGCCATTCAGCAGAAGCAGCATTACTTAAGATACATCAAGGTGTACTTGGTGTACTTTCAGTAATGCTTCTATAAGATGTAATGGGAATCCTATATACAAATATGTGATATTAGGGTTGGATTCATGCATTGCCCTAAAATATAGCTTCTATAGCTGTGGTTTGCATTAATCTGTGATTGCATCAACCTAAAATATTCACGCTGAAGCTAGGGGAATCTAATAGTTAATATATAATCTGGGGGATCCAGGTTAAAGTTCTGTAATTCAACCATGGATTGCATTCATTGTTGTTGGTCCTGTTACTCTTCCAGCTTAAGGTGGTACATCACAAAGATGGTCACTTGGGGGAAAGATTAAAGGGAGACTCCCACATGTACCACCTCAAGCACACAAAAGAAAAACAGGATACAAAATCAGTCACAAGGATGCTTCACACAATATGCTAAGCTATGCTATGATTTTTTTGGTGTTGTAACATACTATATACCGTAGTCACTAAACCATGGATAAAAACCAGCAATGTATTGTGATGAACTAACCCAGATAGTATTTTACAAGATCCATTTTCATAGGCACAGGCAAATTTTTCAGATACAAATTCTTTTCTTTTCAGCGGAGTTTGCTTACGGCAAACTTCCCTTTTTGCTCCTGAAAAATATCATACATATTCCTAGGAGCTTTTCCCTCTACAACATGGAAATTTAGAGGTTTAGGATTTATTATATTATATTACATTAAGATTGAGTCAGAGAAGAAACAAACTACCAACACTGTAACATTAAGAAAGCTGTGTGAAGAAACAAATTAAAATAATCTACTATAGACAATTGTATAGAACAGGGGTTTCCAACCCTAGTCTGTGTACTGGCACTGGTCCGTGGCATGCCAGAAATTGGTCCACGCAAACAAGCAAAGCCCCACCCATTGGATGCAGGCTGCGAAACCACTTTCTACAGAACGGGTCCCTGGTACCCAAAGGTTGGGGGCTGCTGGTATAGAAGGAGAGATGAAAGCAAGAATTAATGTCTGATTTTCTGAGTAGCACACATTTTCTTCATGGCTGCGGGACAAATACACCTGAGGGGGGAGGCTGTTCCATTATATTGGGGCCACATCTGAGAACTGCTTCTGTCCCCCTCCCAATACTTTACCTTCCTATGGGGGGGCATGGACATGAATGCACAGGATTGTCTGATTCGAACTGGAGGAGAGTACCTAGAAGTCCAGACCCTATAGGGTAAGGCCAGTATTTTTAATTGGTTCAGGAAACTTCAGATTATACTATATACTATACCTATCGCCTATGGTGCTGCATTCTGACTAACTCAATTCTTGAATTATCAACAAAGGTGGCCTCATGTAGAGTGTGTTGTGGTATTAAAAGCACAAAATGATAAGAAGAAATTACTGCTGCCCCAAAAATTGCAACTGGGGGTACCAGCTGAAGGTAGGCAAAAGCTCAGCCAGCCATAGACCTGAGCTGTTACTTTAACAGGAGCCATGAATTCAAGAGAATGCTCAAATCGTGGATATCTGAGCCAAGAGGAATCTTAATAGTCAAAGCACAATATCCAGTATTGCAAATAAAATTAACTTTTGTCACAAGATGCTCCCACATAGCAACATCAACAGAAGAAGAAACATCAATTTCCCCTGTTTGTTTCCTTTTAACTTCAAAGTTTTGGAAGGGACCCCTTCCCTTCTTTGGGGGTTTTAGCTTTTCAAATTGCTCTAAAATGCTATCTGCAGATCTTGGAAAAAGGAATGAGCAGGAAGGCGGCTCAACTACTTTGAGTAACGGGGGGAAAAAGCCAGAACGCTCAGAACTGTAACTTGCAAAACGGCCACTCAGAAGAACACCATCAAAAAGAACACAAACTGCTTCTCCTCGGAGAACAATCCCCGGGGCCGATCCCAATGTCGGAAGTCGTTGATGGCCTCATAGCTATCGGGCCATTCTGGAGGAGAGCCGCCCGCCCATGCCGTCGTCCCGGGTTTCCACGAGTGGGACAGCGCAGGTGGGCCTGGGCTGCGTCCTCGGAGCACGACGGCCGGAGATGATATTGAGGCTGAGTCGAGCCCGGCCCCGCGCCTCCCGTGCGGAAAAGGGCCAGGCCAGGCCGCCGGGAAAAGCTCGGCCAGCCGCGAGGGGGGACTCGAGACGCACCGGCCGCCTTGGGGGTGGGGGGGAGCGCTCCGGCCCAGTCCCCGGCCTTTCCCCAAGCGCACACTCACCGGGCCGGGTCCCTGCAGCTATGGCGGCGACAGCGGCAAGAGCCTGGCATCCAAAATGGCGACGGCGGAACCAAAGCACCGATACCGCAGGCGGAGGAATTCTGCGGCCGGCACTTGCTGGCTTATCTCCCTCTGGACGCGGCGGTTACTCGCTAAGACTGTTCGGCGGGCGGCTCCCGGGATGACCCCTTTTCGGAGCCCCGGCAACTCTAGCGGCGCGCGAGACTGCGACACCCGCCCGCAGGACTCGTTTCTCAAGCGGAGGCGTCCGAGGTGGGGAACACGAAGACCGCTCCGCGGCGGGCACTGATGACGTCAGACGCCTGCCGAGTCACCGCGGCTGTCGCGCCGGCCATAACCGCCCGGCTGGAACTCGCTGATGAGCATGAAGGTTCCGTCCGGGGGCATCTCTCTTCCTGGGCGCCTGTGAAGCGGCAAGAATGGGAGCTGCGCTAGTGTGAAGAGGCGTCGCGGATGGCCCCGCCCTCCGGAACAGGTCCCTCTGCCCCTCGGGGAGGAGGGGGGCAACGGCGTTACGGTTAAAAGTTCGGGCGTCGAGCGGCAGCCTCCAAGGCCGCTGGAGAAGGCGCGGGAAATCCCGGTGCGAACGCTTCCTCCCGGGCAAGGTGCCGCTGGCACGGAAGGTTTGTCTGGAGCTGCCCTTTGCCCACCCTTTGGGGGTGGGAGACGGTGGGGGCGCTCGCAGCGACCTTAGACGGCGCGAGACTGTTACGAAAAGCTCGGCTTAAGAGCGGAACTAAGCCATGAGAGCCGGGTTGACCGGGCCCGTGGGGAACCGGAGTAGCTCGCCGGCTGCTCAAAGCCAAACGCGGCCCCGGCGAGCGAGATTCCAGCGCGCGACGGTGGCGTCACGTCCCAGCTGCTTCCTGTGGAGTTGCTACGGCGACCGCCGGCTGGGGAGTGACGTCATCGTAGCGCGCCCTCTCGCGCCTCGCTGGCATCACACACGAAGTATTTCCGGCGCGCCGAGAGAGCGGAGGGCGGGGCCGGGTCGGCAGCGGGATGGAGCCCGGGCGAGGCGGCGGCAGAAGTGCGCCAGGCGTCCGCCCAGGCGGCAGGTGAGGCAAGGGGGCGCTGGCCGTCCGCCCTCCCTCCCTCCCGGCCTCTGAGCTTCTAACGCTGCTGGTTTCTTTGCCTCCGCAGGTGAGGCACCCCTTCCGCCAGCGATCGCCATGCGGGCGGCCCAGGAACGCGGCCAGGGCCGCCTTCCGCCCAAGAAGCGAGAGCTGCCGCCGTCCGCCAGCGACGGAGACAAGCCGGCCAGGTCGGCCGAGCGCGATCCGTCGGCGGCGGGGGAGGCCTCGTCGGAGCGGCCTCAGGCGGCGGCTGGCAGACCCGACCGCGCGCCTTCGCGTTACATGGAGCCCGGCGAGAGCGATCACCCCAGGGAAAGTCTGGCCAGTTTGACCGTGGACCAGTACGGCTTTTACAAGGTGGCCGCGCCCCCGACCACCTTCGCCCCGGTGGTGAACATGAGTCCGCTGTCTGCTGCTTACGGCCTGACCTCACAGCTGCTGCACCAACGGCAGCAGCAGCAGCATCCAGCAGTCCCCTATCCGCCCATCCATTACACGCAGCTCCCTGCCAGCCCTTTGCAGTTTGTGGGGTCGCATTACTCACTGCCCTACGCTGTGCCTCATGGCTTCCTCCCTAGCCACTTGCTGTCTTCTTCAGCTGGTCTCACCACCTCTCCTATCCCTCAGTTTGTGCCCTATGCACCAAATCTCCTGGCCAATGAGTCCTGTCCCTCACAGGCGACCCACACTTTTGGCAAACCTTCCTCTGTTTCACCCTCAGGTCCTTTGCAACCTCATATTGGAGGCCACCTTCTGGATGTTTCGCAGGGTCAAATTCCAATTTATTACCAGATGTCCCATGTGCCAGCAGGTTACTCGACATTTGAGACTGCCGTTGGTCTGAACTCAGACCAATCTTTGCAGGAGAAGCAGCTTGATCCCAAAAGATTCACAATGAATGGGCCACAAAGGTCTGATGTGGGGGCAAAGGAGAGCGAAGCTGAAGGGCAGTGGCCAAAGACTGTTGAAGAGTACAGTGGAAGTACTCCGGTCTTGAGAATGGAGGTATCGGTGCCATCTCAGCCAAGTACCCCAGACCTAGAAGTGCAGAGGGTAGTGGGAGTTCTCTCAGAATATCCTATTTGCTCTGCTCAGCAGAAGGATAACTTCAGCCCTCTTAACCTGTCTCATCGTAATGCCGCAGAGCAGAAAGAGGAGCCGGGGAGAAACGTGGTACAAGTTACTGCTGAGAAGTGCCATTTGCAAAGACTGTCTGCGAAGTCTCCCGAGAAGCAACTCTGCTCCAGGCAAACTCTCAAAAGGTTGACTCTGATCAATGGCAAAGTAGTCTTGGGACCCCTTCAGCCTACAGTTCAGGAAGGCCTGGAAAGAGTGAGCCCTGACGTACCACCCCAAGAGATGCAGCCGGAAGCAGCTTTTGACCACTCCCAGGGCCACCTGCCCTCCCACTTCATGAAAGGGGCTATTATTCAGTTGGCTACTGGAGAGCTCAAGCGAGTCGAGGATCTTCAAACCCAAGACTTTGTGCGCAGTGCAGAGGTGAGTGGTGGCCTCAAGATCGATTCCAGCACAGTGGTGGACATTCAGGAAAGCCCCTGGCAGGGCTTCGTAATGCTACATTTTGTAGTTGGAGAGCAACAGAGCAAAGTGACCATTGATGTCCCCCCTGAGCACCCTTTCTTTGTGTATGGTCAAGGCTGGTCATCATGCAGCCCAGAGAGGACTGCTCGGCTTTTCTCCCTCCCTTGTCATAAGCTTCAGGTGGGAGATGTTTGTATTTCCATCAGTTTACAAAGCCTGAATGGGAAGTTGGTTCCACAAAGTAGTTCTCAGGGCACTATCCAAGAGAAGCCAGAGCAGAGTGGACTAATCCTTCGGGAACCACAGGGTCAGGTGAGGGAGACAACTCCATTACAGAGGAGAGTAGGAGTGTTAAGCCTATCCCAGGAATCCCCATATTTGGAACCCATTTCTGTATATGGCTGGGCAGGTCCCAGTTTTCAAAAAGTAGTGGAGGAGCCTCGTGTATCTCTGCTTCGCCCTTCATTTATACCCCAGGAAGTCAAGTTATCCATAGAGGGACGTTCAAATGCAGGGAAGTGAATTCTGATGGTGGGTGAACCGGTGCCATGCTGGATAGTCTGGCCACTAATCAATTTCTCTTGACACCCAAGAGATGTCCAGCTCCTCCTCCAGCTGTGTGCCTAAACCATTCTACCGGCAGAATTTCTTCCCATCTTCCCCTGCTTTCTGCAAGGTGAGATGAAGAGAGGGATCACCAGGTCCTTTAAGACGCAAGCACTTTAATCGGACACTTGCTCATAAGTAGCAAGATGTTTTCACCAAGAGAGAAAGAGAAAGTAAGTCAGTGTGCGGGCTAAGGGAATTGTCCAGTCTTCTGCTCAGGTCTTGGTCAAGATATTTTGACTAATTGGTCTGGCCACTGCAGTAGTCCAGCTTGGGAGTCTCGGCATCTTCTCAGGGAGATATTTGTATATCTTATTGTATTGAGAAGAAGCATCTAGCAATCCCGTTCAGCAAATCTACCCAGTGCATAGTTTTGTAACTCTGTTGCCACATAGAGCTAAGGCCTTTTTTAATAGGTGGGGAAGTAGATAGAAGCAGAACAAGGATTTGTGCTTATTGGCAGACACCTTAGTTTGCTGGCTCTGCATCCATTGTGCTATAACATCTCTGCCCAGGTAATACTGTTCTTCCATGAAAGCTGCATTCCGTTTCTGCTTTGGCTGCAAGTACTTTCTCAAACATCCATTGCTGAGGCAAGGTTCAACTGTATAGCTGTTGCTTTTGCAGGCATACAAAGGCTATGGTTGAGGAAAGTGCCGTTTATCAATTGCCAGCTTCAATGGAGACTAAAAAGCAGCAATAGATATAAGACTTTTGTGTTTTAGCAAACAGTAAGTAAAAATGGCAAGTGGCTAACAGTTTTAAGTCTGTTGCACTGAAAATGATGCAGAATTGCCTCATTTCATGGTGCCATGCTGAGCATCTGTCTTGTTACTGTGCTCTTAGCTCTACGCAGAGGTTTACTACTTTGCCTAGTTTGGTGTAACGACAAAATCTCCCTCCAAAACAGCTGTTACAACCACCACTTCTCAAGGATGTTCTCTGATCCAGTGTGGCTTCAGTTCACTGCTTGGCAATTCTGCTAGGTCAGAGTGCGGAGTTTCTGTATCAGCCCATCCCTAACTAGATGAAAGGTGACCTTGCTTTCTCTGCCGGGTTCTTTGCTGTTTTGTCCCAAAACCCTGGCACTTTGCACTATTCCTAGCCACCTTTTGTCCAACATATCTGCCTTTCTTAACTTCCTCTCAGGGTCCCCTGAAGTTCCTTCGTGTGCCTCCTAACTAATCTCTGTGCTCCTCTGTCTGATGCCAGATAAAGGGGCAGTAATTTCATGGCTGCAAACAAGTTTAACCCTTTCTCTCAAAATGGGTCTCCAGGTTGCAATGTCAGTTGTCCATAGTTGTTGAAACTTAGCCACTCAATTTTGGACAGCTCAGCCCTGTGGGTCCAAAGTTTTGTTTGTGTCTATGGCAGACTGCTCTCCCTCCTGTCTTCAGAGGCATGTCTCCGAGTTGACAAGACAGTTACAAGCTGCGGGCGTGTCTTTAGTCATTGCTCCGTGAGGCCCACAAAGACTTGAGAGAGCCAGCTACTTACAGCAATAAGCTATTTCTCTCATGTGACACTACAGAAAGTTGTTGTGCCCAATTCCAGCAATTGCAGGGGAGGCTTCCTAATACCCAACACTGAGATTGGCATCTCCCTGGCTGTCCTGTTGCCCATGAACCCGAAGAACAATTCATCTCCGACAGGGCATTTGTCAGATGCCCTTTCTTCTTGGGAGTTGCTTCAGTTGCCCCTTTCTTCAAGGGCACCTTAACCTCAAAGGAGGGCTCCCTGAAGGGCTTGTGAAAGGGAAAGCCTTTTGCTACCCATCATGATGGGGCCAGGGCAGGCCCAAAAGAGACTCCTCTGAAGGTCCCTCTTCCTCCCTGGGACCTTTTCCACAGGTAGCACCTTAGCTGGCGAGGTGGATGCTGGATGCCACCAGAGTTGTACATGTTGCAGCCCTACAACCAATCATTATTTTTACTCTCTAGCCAGCGATATACACTGGCAAACGCCTTAGGACTAGCCAAACCCCCAATTGCTTTTCTCCTCCCTGATCTTTAATGCCACATTACAGTCTAAGGAGGATAATCTATTTTATTGTGCTTTTTTGTATCTGTTTTAAATAAATCCACATGTACTGTATATTTGTATTTGGGGTGAGATCCTTTTTCCTGTTTTATGATTTAATATTGCTGTAAACGCAGGCTGTATTTTTATTGTTAAGCTCTTCAAATTTGTTCCATTTAACTTGGCTATAAATGGTATACACACACATACACATATGCATGTGCACTCATATACACACATGTATGTACCTAATTATATGCCAATAGTTTTTCTTTTGCTATCTCTGTTGTTTACCTTGTGGAGCAGATTCTACCCAGAAGGTAAGGACTGGAACGCCAACTATAACTCCACATCATTTTGACAATTTAACGTGACTGTTAGTAATATTCACAGTAGATTCATTCATGGAGAACAGGGTGCTGCACAGGGACACATCATGAAGAACTCTCCCTAATTTTTCACTGTTTCCCCCATATTGGTAATAACAGCTGGTCTTCAGATGTGACATGGATGCCAAAGACATTCACTGATTATTGCTGTCTTCTGACTATATAGTCTGTGTTCAGTGTGAAAAAGGAAGACTGGTGCCGATATGGTCAAAATGGACAGAAGCAGCTCATCAAAACCTATGCAGTTCTCTAAGCTTACTTTTCTGTTAGCAAGTAATATGTTAAGACTGACAGCACTTAGGATTGTCCCCAAGCAACAGAGTTTTTAAACAACGTTCTTAAAAGTTTGCATATTTGTGTGGCGGCCTAATAAAGACATTGCTGTAAGATGGATTTGGGGATTTTTCTTATAGCCAGCAAAGCTCACTTGTTTTAAAAGACTGTCAGAGATTGAAGTTGATTAATGACATGTTTGGATTTTTTAGACTGTAGCTAATGTCAAAGCATTTAGAATTCAAAAGAAAAACCAAAATGCTTAAATCCCAGATTCTGAACCAAAACATGCTAGACAGATTGAGTATCTGGTCATACTTTAAAGAGAATAGATGCTTACTATTCATATATCCACCCTTTTCACGGAGAACATGAGATATTGCTTTGAAGACCTTACTGCCCAGAAGCCAGAGGAACTGTGTAATGAAGTCAAAGTGGTTAAGGATTAATGTGAAAAAACCCTGCCAAAGATTAAACAACAGAAGAAATTAAGATGAATGTCCATATAGACAATCTGTATAGACAGTGGAAATTGCCAAGGAAATCTGAACCTGAGAGATCATGAAAGAATTTAAGAAATTTGTAGGAAGAGATTAATATATCACATCTGTGAAGATGAAACAGACATGCAAAAACAATGTTTTTCAAAAGATGTCTTAACTCAAATCTTCAACCTCAAATTGGTTTGCTTAAAGATGCTGTTGACAAACAGTAATAATTCAAAGACTATCAAGCAAAAGTGGAAGGAAATTCTAGTTGGTAAGGATAATTACCATCTAAGAAGATATTCTCTATATACAAGAATCTCTAGTGCTAAAGTACTAATTAAGTTGCTACGGATTAGAAAATTTAAATTGGGAGCAATTAGTAAAGATTTTAATTGAACTACAGCAAATTTGGAGAATGCCACAGTGAAAACTGGCTGGATGAATTGATTCTACACACCAGTACCAAAGATAGATAGTGCAAACTATTGCACAGTATTCACATTTAACAAAATAATTAGGATTATCTAACACAGATTAGAATGGAGAGGGAAATGTCAGATGTTGAAGCTTACATTAGAAAAGAGAGGAACAAGACATTGCCAATCCATATTGAATAATTGAATCAATTATCAAACAAATCTGTGTACTTCATTGATTATAGGGAGGCCTTTGGCTAATGTTAAACAAGTGTGCTCAGGAAAATGGCAATCCTAGAACATTACGGTAGTTTCACATTAAATTTATACAGGTCTGGAAGCCATATTCCTGATAGAACATGGAGAGACTGGCTACATGTCAAGGAAACAGACAAGGTTGTATACTCTTTCCTAATTCAACCTATATGCTAGATATTTATTGAAGATCAGATTGGAAGATGAGTTTTAAAACTGGAGGAAAAAACACACCAAGCACCTGTGGTACATTGATGATATTACTCCAATAACTAAAAGGAAATGTTCTGCAAACTGTAATCAAAGTAAATTGGCTACAATTAAATAAGAATCTAGTAATAGGAATAGAGACCAGCCTTAGAATTGCCAGTGAAGATCCTGAGGCATCGCTGATTACTTGTGCCTTTCAGAATTGACTGCCAATGAACTAACATTTTAAAAAATGCTGCAGTGTAAGCAGCAATGAAGTATTTTGAAAAAAATGTTCTGATGTCATGATGTATCAAAATTAAAAGCTGGTTGGATGACTTTGGGCCAGTCACTCTCGGGCCAGTCACCAGAGTTGTGAGGAAAATAGGAATATTAAATATGCTTATTACCTTGAGTTGCCTCTGCTTTGCAAGGTAGGATTAAATATATATATACAGGTAGCGTTTTTTCCTATAATGCTATAGATGTGAAAAATGGGGCAGACTACAAAGACTACTGGTAGTGTGCAGCCAAGAGGAGGAGAGATGTAGTCTTGAGCCTCCCAAGAACTATCAGCTTCCCTCAGATTATTGCAACTAGCACACAAGACCAGAAGCATGGGACACATACAGGCAATTTATTTTCTCCTCCCTGCAACCTGCCATTTCCATTGTGACCTGTAGCACCCATAGAGCAGAAGCAATTTGCTGACCACATTCTGGGTCCACTGGCACAGCAAAAAGAGCCAGTCCAAAGAGCTTATAGGGGAATAATTCAAGGCAGCGTGCTGGGGCTTGGCTCCTCAAAGGACATTTTGCTGAGCAACTGGCTGTCCAATTCCATGCCTCCCCCAGGGAGTGGGAAGAAGTTAATCTCAGCAGCCAGTGCTGCCATTGCCGAGGGGTCCTGGCCAAATTGAGCACGCAGCATCATGTCCATTTTTTCAAGCCGCCGCTTGAGTCGCTTTGCTTCACGTTCTCGGATGAGGCGAGCCTGCCGCTTCTCAGGGGTTTCATTGGCACGTTTGAGACGCATGGCTTCGCGATCCCTCTGCAGGCGTCGTGCTCGCTGCTCATCTGTCTCCTGCATCCGTTGAAGGCGCTTAGCCTCCCTGTCCCTCATGCGCCTCACTTCTCGCTCCTCTGGTGTTTCATTGTCCCGACGGCTTTTCTTGGCTGTACGTTCTCGTTCTAGACGCTGCAGCCTTGCTTCTAGAGGTTCGTTCTGCCGCCGTAAGGCCCACTTGCGCACCCCTGGGGCTTGAGCTTCCAGAAGTTTGCGGTAAGCCACACAGCTGTTGCAAACAAGGAGGAGGCCAGCAGGATACACAGCAGGTCCAAGAGCAGCAGCTTTCTGTTCGGTGCTAGAAGAACCCTCTTGGGGAGGAGCAGGCAGGCAATCTCCAGACAGCACCTCTGGCACCTTCTCACTACAAAAGAGAAAGAATTAGCGAAGGCAAGAACTCTTTTGAGTCAGCCTGCGTGTCCTCTGGGGAAAAACCATGAGTCTCTGAGGGAAGCTAAAAGGTCTCTCGGGTGAAGCTGCTTTTCCACCTTCCACCATGGCTCCACTAGGATATCCTATAGCAACCTGGGTTACACTGGCCAAGAACTACCAAAATAAGACTTCCGACTTCCTTTTGCCGCAGTTTCTCACCTGTTGAAAGTGGAGTGGCTGGTGAAATGCGCCCCGCATACTGCACAGTTGGACAGCTGGTCCTCAGAGTGGATGAGGAGGTGCCTACCCAGCGACCCTGGGGAGCTGAGTGCTCGGCTGCAGACAGGACACAGGTAGCTCTTGGCACTGACTGCAGCCGCTGTGTGCTGCAAACGAGGCCGGGCTGTGAGGTAAAGGCTCAACTGCCCTGTCCTTACAAGGGCATGCTGAAGCCAAGCCATGGAAGAAATCCCTCTGAAGGAGAGACACCCACAAGGTATTCCCTAAGATGGCTGGTGAAATGGCATCCCACAAACACTACATCTTTCCCAACCAGGATGAGAAAGCCTGGAGAGAAGCAAGGGCGGGCAGAATGGCCTGAGGCACACCTCCAGATAGATACCTGGTAAACGTGAGTCACAAGCTGTTCCCTGCTGCCACATTCTAGATGACAAAGAGGACAGCGGGAGAGTCCCATCAAGGCATCTGGGTTAGTGCTGAATCCCATCTACAAGAGAGAGAAGATTGATGGAAAAAACAGGCAGGATCATGGTGGCTTCTCAAATAAGCATGACATGCAGTTCTGCTGCTGGTCTGGACTAAGTAACTACACAGGAAAATCAGGCCATTATAAGAACAGAAGAAAAGACACTTAATCTGTGGTCTGTCCCAGAGTGATCAACTGCACATTCTCCAGCGGCATCCACTCACAAGCAAGCTTTGAAAGCCAGGGTGTTCTTTTTCCCCAAAGGCAGACTTCATACTTTTGTAGCCTAGCCAAAAGTCCCAAAACCAAATTGCAGCCTATGGTACAAAGAAGATGGAACATCAAAGCTGCCCCATCAAAAGTCTTGCATGGTCAGTGTTAGGGGAAGCCCCCTGGCTTCCCCACAACCTGGCTACAGGTCGGGGAGGAGCACTTGCCTCTTGGGCTTGGATCCCGGGGTTGCCCTCCCCAGTCTGCTCCGCCGACCCCTGCTCCTTTTTCACTGCAGCCCCCCTTGTTCCGTCCTCCTCAGAAGCCGGAGAAGAGGCCTCGTCCAGGGTGGTCTCCTCCTCGCTCTCACCTGCAACGCAAGCCGTGGCTCGGGAGGGAGGGCGGGCCGGCCGAGCGCAGAGCGCAGCCGCCCCGCCCGGTCAACCCTGCAGCCC
>JANHFT010002041.1:118022-128645 GCA_032467955.1 Pseudoxenodon macrops
AGTCTATTTCTGAAACCGGTTTGTTATTTCTAGATTCATTTTGCAAGAGTCTGTCTTCAAAGCTTACAATCGAAAAGGGTCCACGCTGGGGAGGCCACTGTCCCGAGGGGGGCTGGGCTCTACCAGCCCCCCGGCCTCCGGCCCGCGGCCCGAGTCAGACTCCTCCGAAGAGAATTTCCTTGGCATCAGAGAGGGCTGAACCCCTGAGGTGCTGCATGAGCTTGAGGTAACCGTTGAAGATGAGGAGAGAGGCAGGGGCTTCCCGGGAGAGGAGGCCACCGGAGGCCGGGGCTTTTTGGAGGCATGGGGGGGAGCGGCGGGCAGGGGTCCGTCCTTGGGGGGAGCGGTGGGTTGCGAGGTAGATGCGGTGCTCGGGTCAGGGAGGCAGGCAGAGTGAGGTAATTGACTGGGGTGCTCTTTGGCGTTTCTGGCTGCTGCTCGGGGGACTGTCCGATGTCTGTGGGGGGCAGATTCGAGATGCTGCCGGAGGGCCTCTTCCCCACACACCGTGCTCTCGCACGCCACACACTGGTAGGAGCCGCCCCCGCCAGCGAGCACCTGAAGCGCCATTTCGGGCAGAGTCCCCACCGACTGGCCGAAGCAGCAGAGGGATTTCAGGTGGACATTAGCCGCCTCTTGGCTCCCGAATCCAGCCTGGCATTTCCGGCACACCAGTCTGTACTGCACCTGGGGGACAATGGAGGGGTCACAGAGGGAGTCCGGGGCGTTACTGCTTCCTGTGGTGGGCTCTCCTCGGGGGGACCCCTCGCGGGAGCTGTTCTTCTGCTCTTCTGGCTTGGGGGGTTCTTTGGCAGGGCCTTTTTCAGGGGAGGGGCCCTCCGCGGAGATGGGGGGCTGGCTGCCTTCAGGCGGGGGCAGCTGCGCTTGCCGTTGCAGTGCCTCCTGGAGGCTCTGTTGATATTGCTGGTAGTGCTGCAGCAGGGCGCCCGGGGACAAGCCAAGCAGGGCCTGTGACAGGGCCGGGCCATAGGGGAAGACCCCTTCCATGCTGTACATGGGCTGGAGGTATCCGCTCTGCAAGGCCCCCGGGAGCTGAGGGGCATAGTAGGGAGAAAAGCCGGGCACAAAATACGGGAGGAAGGGACTGGTCAGCAAGGCCATGGGGTCTGTGTTGAGAGCTGCCTGCAGGGCCTGCAGCTGGGTAGGCTCCACCGAGTACTCGAGGGCCGGGCCCATGACGGGGAAGGCCAGGCTGGAGTTGGGCGCCTCCCCTTTGTCCTTCTGGGGCCCCTGCAGGGCCTCCCCGCTGGCCTTGGGGACGCGCTCCTTCTCCTTCACCTTCTCGCTCCCCTTCCCCTTCCGCAGTGGGAGGGGGGGTGCGGAGCCCACAGACGTTTGTGCTGGTGGGGGAGAGCTGAGGGAGGCCGTCTTATTTGGGGATCCCGAGGTGGGAAGGCCAGGCGAGGGAACGCTTGTGCCCGGCAGACCCATCAGGGCGGGTTTGGGAGACGTTAAAGCTGTAAGGAAGAAGAGAAAAAGCAGGATTTAGCCCTCAGTGCTCAGCAGGGCCCTGTTGAAGGAACCCACAGACATATGTATCTCCTTCGCCTCCTCCTTTTTTTCTGTCTGCTTTTCTTTCTTTTTCTAATTCTGTCACTTTAAAATTGTCCTGCTGTTTTGTTTACTCAGTAAGCAGCTATTTAAAGGGAAATCCTCCACTCCTACCGTCCCTTCATCTCCGAGGGGGCCCCCACCTCGCAGCGCTCCCCTCTGGGGCACCTGAAACTGCAGCATCCCACTTGCAGGACAGTCTGAAAAGCTCAAGAGGTCCTGCTGAGACCAGGAACGTGAGCCTAAAAAACCCAGAAACGGAACTTGATTCAACCGGGTCAGGAGATGCACAGACGGGCAAGAGCTCCTGGCAGGGAAGCTGCCAGGGGCAGGACACTTTTTGTCAGAAAACAAATGGATAATAAATACCATAAAGCTCCTATAGAAATGTAGGCTCTGTTACTGCTACAGAGGAGTGGGTGGGCTGGCAACCCAGCCTTTCCCCTACCGGCAGAGGTCATCCTGGCCTAAGGAGGTGATAAGAAGCAAGCCCAAAAGTAACCACCCCATCCCACCTCACTCCAGGGGCAGAGAGTTGATCCTCCTCCTCCTCCTCTCTCAGGTTCCCTTCCCCTCCTAGGTTGCCTGAGGTCAATGGCTCTCAACCCACCCCAATCTATGAAGGAAGTGCCTCTAGCGGAGACTCCTTCTGCCCCAGGCGGTCCATCTCATACCTCCCTCATGGGCATGCTTCATCCACGTTCTCCCCTCTTCCCATTCTGAATAGCCAAACTGGGGAGTTCACGAGACAGGTGCAACTCACCTGTATTGGAAGGAGTGAAGCCAGGCAGGGATGGGCTGTTCAAACCTGGCAACAGGACAGGAGGGATGCTTTGAAGGGCTGCTGGGTAGTTGGCAGGAATGTTCAAAGCCTGCAGAGGGGAACTGTCAAAGATGCCTTGCTGCTGAGCAGCCAGGCCAAGCGCTTCATTGGCCTTCTTGATTCGGTCCAGCTCTTGCTGTGCCATCAGCTGGCGGACGGTGGCTGGGTCAAAATACTCCTTCTCTTTGTCCAGCTGACTGCCAACCGTCTCTTTCACTTTGGAGATGTGCTGCTGAGAGAAGATATGGTCACGAACAGACAGGCGGGCACTGTACTTGATGCCACACAAAGTGCACTCTGCTTTTGGCCCCTCGTAGCCACTTTGATTAATGCCAAAATGCTTGGCCATGTTGAGCTTGGATTTCTTATCTTTGGCTCGGGCGTTCTGGAACCAGACCTGAATCACTCTCTTGGGGAGCCCAATATCATTGCCCAGAACCTCACACTCCAGCATGGTGGGTGTCCTGTAATCGTTAAAGCAGGCCTTCAGGACTTTCAGCTGGAGGTTGGTCATCTGTGTCCGGAAGCGCTTCTGTCCTGGCCGATCCCCCCCATCCCCGGATTTGCCTGCTGAGCCACTCGTGCCGGGACTCGGAGAGCAAGGGTCCGCCAGGCTGGATGTCTCGCTGTAATCCACGGTGCCTTCATTGTCGTATTCCTTGCTGTAGAAGCTGGGAGCTGGGCTCACCAGACCCGAGGAGAGTCTGTCTTCATACTCTGACATGGCTAACATGGCAGCCTTGGTCAGACCCTCGCCTGGCCCCAAGCTCCCTCTGGCTTCTGTGGGGACCCCTGTAGCGCTGTCGTTGTCTGCATTGGCCTCATCACCTGTAGTTGTGTCTGTGATGGCTGTGTTGACAGAAGAGCAGTCATCATTGTCCAGTTTGGCTTGGTCAAAGCTCAGGTGGACAGAGGACATTGAGGGGCTCTCAAAGTCTTCCATGCCTTCCACTTTGATGGAGGACGGGCTCAGCAGAGTCTGAGGAGACAGCTCTAGAGATTTGCTGCCTGGGGAGAGGGGGATTCCCTGGCTGTCACTGCTACTGCCAGGGGCAGACAGCTGTGCAAAGTTGGCCCCGTCAAACAGGTCTCCTTTCCCCATCAGCCCCCCTCCTCCTTCACAATCCAGAAGCATGGCTGACAAGGTCAGGTTGTATCCTGCCCGCTTGGCTTCATGCCAGTGCCGAGATCGGATATGTGCTTCCAGGGCAGTCTTGGCCTTGAAGAGGGCCCGGCAGAAAGGGCATCGCCGATGGGCTTGAGCAGGCCCCACTGCTCGGAACTGCCCTTTCCTCTCCCGGGCCCGGGTGTTCTGGAACCACACCTGCACCACGCGCTTCTTCAAGCCCACTTCGTGGGCAATGTGGTCGAGCATCTTCCGCGTAGGATTGGAGTCCAGGAGGTATTTTTGGTACAGCACTTCCAGCTGCTCAGGGGTGATGGTGGTCCGGAGGCGCTTATCCCGCTGGGGCTCCTCTCCACCAGTGCTGCTGTCGTTCCCGACAGGGCTGACGCTGGCTTTCTCCTCCAGCTTCCTCTTCAGGGTGCTCATGGTGGCGGTTGGGGTGGAGGGTGAGGTGGCTGAGCTCATGGGCAGTTGGGAGAGGGTCCCAGAGAGCAGTTGGCTAGCCAGCAGCGGGTTACTGGGGTCAAAGAGCATAAAGGGCAGATCAAGTGTCCTGTCTAGGAACTGAGGGTGGATAAATTGGCCCTGAGTGCTCAGGAAATGCAGCTGCTGATGTTCTTGCCAGTGCTCAAACGAAGGGAAAGCCAGCTTGCACTGCTCACACTGATATGGAACAAGCTGAGGGGGCAAGCTGACCAGCTGCTGGGCACTCGCCATGGTCAGGGGTTTGAGAGGCGGGTGAGACAGCTGGGTGGGAGGAGGGTTTGCCTGGGGCAGGCCGCCCTGGAGAGGGTGGGCCAGCTGCTGCTGGAGGGGTGGTGAGACCTTTGGGTGCGCTGAGCTCGGCTTTGGCTCTCCTTGGTCCTGCAGTGGCAGCTGCCCATCTTGCTTTGGTTGCTGTTGCTTCTCTGAAGTCGGGCTTTGTTGCATACTTGAAGGCTCAGGGTGCTTTGGTTTCTCATCAGTAGCGTTTATTTTAGACTGATAGGCAGCAGGGCAATAATCACTATCGGCCTCAGTGGTACTCTGCGACAAGAAGGCCGCACTGGCAGAAGAGGTGGGCGTGCCATAAGCCTGGGAAGGCATCGGGGTGCTGCAGGAGGAACTGCTGGGAGTCAGGAGCTCCGTAGCATCCATGGAGTCTTCGTTCTGACTGTCCTCCTGCCCTTCTTCGTCTTCGTCCTTGTAGCAGAGCTTTTTCTGATGTTTGATCAGGTCAAAGATGCGCTGGAAGACTAAGCTGCACTTCTTGCACTGGTAGTTCAGGTTGCTCGTCCGAATGTATCGGTCGTTTGTCAGCTCCCGTCGCTCCCCTTCTTTGCCTTCCCCCTGATTCTCATAATTCTTCCTGGCTTTCTGGCGAGCATTCTGGAACCACACCACGATCACCCGAGTTGGGAGGCTCAGCAGGTTGGAAAGCTGCTCAAACTCGTCATCCTTTGGATAAGCGTTGGCATCAAAGAAATCCTGCAGCACCCGAAGCTGGTAGTCCGTGAAGCGAGTTCGGGAGGATCTCTTGCTCCCCCAGTATTCGTGTTTCTGAGGCTCCGGAGAAGATGGACGGGAATCCATTTTCAGGTCCTCCAGGCTGGTGATTGGAGGGTTGCTGAAGTTATACGGTGAGTCCTTGTTGCGCTGGCGCTCTTTGAAGAGCGTATTTCGAAACCAGTGCTTGATCACCTTCTGTGGCAAAGCAGATTTTTCTGCCATCTCCTTGATCTGCTCCTCACTTGGGGAATTGTTGATGTCAAAATACTGCCTTAAGACCCGGAGCTGGTCATCGGTGATTCGTGTCCGTGGTCTTTTGTTCTGCTGCTGCTGCTGCTGCTGCAAAAGGCTTGGGTTGAGTTGATGCTGGAACAGCTGAGCCAGCTCTGCTGGTAAAGAGTCGACAGGGGCAAGCTGGGGCGGTAACTGGGCCGTCAGGGCTTGCAAAGGCATGGTTGGCATCATGAGTTGTGAGAAGAGAGGCAGCTCCATGGGCATAGGGAGCTGCGTGAGGGGCAAGGGAGGCTGGGCGGGCGTGATGGAGGGAGAGGTCATGGGTGGGGCTGAGACCTGCAGGGTGGGTGTGGAAGGCGGCTGGGGAGGGGCAGCAGGCATGGCAGGAGCAGTGGCAGGAGGGGGCGGTGGGGCCGGCTCAGGCGTCAGTGGCCGCAGGGGGTAGAGCTGGTCATAGTGCTCTCGGTACTGCTGGGCAAAGCTTTCCAGCCGCTGGAAGGGGAGGTAGTGCTGGTGGACGTGTTCCTGGTGGGTCTTCAGGATGAGCATGTTGGAGAAGAACTTGCTGCAGGACTCGCACTCCAGCCTCTCCAGGCTGTCGGCCTGCCTGGCCCTCCCAGCCGCCTTCTGCTTGTTCTCGTTGTACTGAATGACCAGCTCAAATCCGAAGTTCTCCAGCAAAGCTTTGGTGGCGTTCCCACGAGCATCTGCAGCAATGCGAGGAGGAAGCCAGAGCGCCTCCCCAGGGCTGCTTCCAGCTGCCTCTGTGGCCCCCGCTAGGTCAGCCTTCTCTTGGGCCTTGCTGGCCTCGGGCAGGGGCTCTTGGCAGATGGGGCTTCTGCCGCCCTTCTCTGCCATCTCCTGCTCCTGGGGGGCCTCCTTTTCCTTCCCCACGGGCTTGGCCTTCTTGTCCGGGGGCAGGCTTGGTGGGAGGAGCACACATGGAGTCTGGGACAGTGGAAGCTGCTGCTGCTGCATCTGCAGGTCGCTTGGCTGTAGAAGCTGGGGTTTCAGATCCTCCAGCAGGCCCAGCCCACTCCCTGCCAGTGTCAGGGTGCCATTGGTCACCGGCAAGCTCACCTCAGCGTTCAGCTGCAACTCAGCACTAGGGAGATAGAAGGGGAAGAGTAGGTGCTGCTGCAGGAGGGCCTCCGGGGGGGCCATGGGGAAGTGGGGTAAGAGTGCAGGGCTGAAAAGCTGGGCCTGCAGAAGCGACGCTTGCTGCTGCAGCTCTTGCTGCAGCTGGGCCTGTATCAAAGAGTGTGGCGGTAGGGACAGCGGCTGGTGGCATGCAAGTGCATCTCCTGGCTTCTTACGATTGGCCTCTCTAGATACTGAAGTGCTCAAGGGGACTGCAGGTGGGTGGCCAGTACTGATGGGGAGGTTCAGAGGAGGCTGCCCTGTAGTGTCACAAGAAGCCTGGCTGAGAAGGGGAGGAGCAGAGCCGGTGCCACCTGTGCTTATGTTGCTCTGGGTGGAGGAGGAGGAGGAGGAGGAGGAGGAAGAGGAGGTGAGGCTCATGGTGCCGACACCCAAGGGGCTGGGCATGGAGGAGCCCATGGAAGCACTGCTGTGGCCACTGCCACTGACTGCTTCCAGTTTAGCTGCTCGCGCCTTGGTCTGATGCAGCACAGAGCGCATGTGGATCTCCAGGGTGGAGCTCTGGCTGTAGGCCACGCTGCAGATGCTGCACTTGAAGGGCTTGTGGTCAGGGCTACTGGTGGCCTCGGACTGGCTGGCGGAAGACTCCTGGAGGGCCCTTTTCAGCTTGTGCAGGTGAGAAACTGAATTGTAGTGGACCAGAAGGATGTTCTTCTGCGTAAAGGATTCCTTGCAAACTGTGCACTTATATGGGCGGGCTGGGTCCAGGAATTTTTCCATGGTGAAATTTGGGCCCTTCCGGAAGGGAAGAGCCCGTTTAGGTTCTGAGCCACAGTCTTCCTGTAGGGACCCGCAGTCACTTCCTGCAGGGCTCTGCTTGCCTTCCTGGTCGCTGTTCTCCTCCTCTTTCTCCTCCTCCATCGCCATGGTGTGGTCCTCAACCAACAAAGGGTCACCCAGGGCGAACAGTTCTCCATTGACCAGCAGTCCGCTGTACAGCTGCTGGATGTCGGCTTCGCTCAGATCCAGGTGGCTGGTCTCCAGGTGCTTCTTAAGGGCCTGAAACGTGCGGAAGCTCCGTTGGCAAAGGCAGCACATGGTGGCTGCCCGGATGACATGGTACTGGGAGTGCAGCTGAAGCTTTTCGACGGTTTTGAAGGCCAGGCTGCACTGGTTGCAGCGGTACTTGTAGACGTGGCGATCAGAAACAGGAAGCTGTGGCCGCTTGCCGTGCGTCTCGCCGAAATGGGTCTGGAGGGCAGAGGAGCTTTTGAAGCCCTGGCCGCAGCCTTTCTTCCAGCAAAAGAAGCCAGCCTCCTCTTTGGCACTGGGCTGCTCGGATGCTGCAGGCTTTACTCCACTGCTGCCATGCCCCATGGCCTCTGGTAACCACCGCAGGCTTTGGCCCCCTTCCTCCGAGCTCTCTGTGGAAGTGGAACCAGAGCAAGGACTTGTCAGTGGCATATGGCACGGGGACTCCCCTGCTTTGGTCCTCGCCTCCTCCTGCTCTAAACTCTTCCCATCTCTCCTGGCCCAGCTTCCCCTTTGAACCCAGATCTCCCTCCCTCGTTGCCCTGATTTATCTAGGCTCTGTGTGTGCGTGTGCACGCGCTCCTTCCCTTCCCTTCCCAATCCCAACCACCTGCCCCCTTTGTGACTTCTCCTTCACGCCCATTCTGGAGTGAGCAAGCCAGAGCAGCTGCGGATGCCAACCACGCTGCCAGCTCTGAGCTCCCACAGCTCACAGGGGCCACCCCAGGGCCGAAGCTGGGCCAAGGGCCCTGCCACTCCCTCTCAGGGACACTTTGGCAAGAGTTTTCTTTCGGGCCCGGGAAAAAGTGTGACTGACCAGGTTGCTTGAGGGATTCCTCATTGCCATCTCGATCCGGTGCTGCTGCTGGGAGGAACACGTTGTTGGGCATCATTGCCTCTGGCGTGGTCACCTGCCAAAGCCCAAAAGAAAACCAGGAGACGGCATTTAAAACCTTTTGCAAGGCAGGGAGCCTTTCAGCCCCAACAAAGCCCCGTGAAGGTTTTACACCTCAGCCCCTTCTGTTTTTTAGACAAAGTTCAAGTCGATCAAGGATGTTCCTGCGATTACATTCAGACATAACTAATGGCACCCACTGAATGAAAAGCATTGATGTTATTTCTCCACTTTGCACGATTCAAACTGAATTTGTAACTGTGTTTTTGCACAATTCCGGGGTAGCCTGTGAGGAAGTGAGGTCAAGCGGCTGAGAATGCAAAGAGCCCTTAACTACAGGGAGGAATGAGAACGCACCAGAGCTCTGAAGACAGCCGCGTCCTTGTTCTTGGGGTGACTTGACCCCGAGGGAGTGCAACCAAAGGGGCAAAGTGGGATCCAGGAAAGGAAGGCCAGGAATAAGGAGGGGCCATGGCAGCCAGCCCTTTGCCCCCTCCCCAGCGATAGGCACACCACTTAGGCCCCCTCCCCAATGAAGCACGTGGGTAAACTCCATATAGAGATTGACCTTCTTGGAAAGCTGGAACTCTGGGTCATCCACTCAGCATGGCCACCAAAGGCTCCAAACCAGACCCACATCTTCAAGAACTAAGATCCCACTGGTGGCATCACTGCCACAAGATGCCTTTTGAAGGCAAGCAGGGAAGGAGCCATGAGCCAGAGCAGCTCCAGGCCGCTTGGGGTGTTCGGACAGTCCTGCCATGACAACCAGAAGCAGGAAGTGGGGGTGGGGTGAAGAGACTTTTGCTGAGTCTCTTCTAAGGGTAGCAGAAAGAGAAGCACTGCCCGGGGAACTGACAGCCATCCGGGGCTTCCTTTTGGAAACCTAGGAAATAGGCCAGGTGTCCTGGACACCTTCCTTTTCTCAGACAGATTCCTCAAGTGAGTGCCAAGTAGGGAGCAGCCTCTACGGCTGGCTGGCCCAACTGTCTCTGCAGCCTTTGGCCCGGCAAGCCCCAGCCCAGGGAGAAGGCCTTTCCCAGGAGCCCAGAGGCCAGGCTGCTCCCGCTGGGGTAGCCTGAGGAAAGGGACCAAACTCCGGGGCTGCTGGGTCCCACCAACTTTTCCATGCCTTTTCCAAGCCCTCCAGCACAGTGGATCTGTAATTGTTTGCATGCAGGTTAATTAGGGAAATGCAGCTGGCTACAAATAACAATGGAAAGAGAGGCTTCTGCAGTCAGTCAAGTAAGAAAGAGAGAAGATACCAATTCATCCGGCCTCCCATTGTTTTGTCTTTAATCATAATTCCTAATTAGAATTCTAAAAGGCGTTTGCAAATACAATCAAGGTTTGAAAAAGATAAAAAACAATATAGTTTTAATTTGGGAATTATGGAATTAGATGAAATGTTGACTGGGAAAGATGAAAAAATGATTAAGAAATTGTATAATTATTTGTTACAAGTTGAAATGGAAGAAGAAGTGGTAAAAGAAACAATGATAAGATGGATGAAAAACTTTTGCTATACAATAGAACTGGACAAATGGCAACGATTGTGAGAAAGAAATTATAAGCTAACCATGTCAACAGCGAATCAGGAAAATATGTACAAAATGTTTTATAGATGGCATATGTCACCAGAAAAGTTAGCAAAAATGTTTAAAGATAATTCAGCAAAATATTGAAAATGTAATCAAATACCAGGTTTGTATTATCATATGTGGTGGACATGTACAGAAGGAAGGGATTTTTGGACTAAAATACAAACATGGCTAGGAAAAATGGAGGGAGATAAAGTAGAACTGAAGCCAAAAATATTTTTATTGGGAATATTACCAGAGAAGTATAAGAAAGAGGAGGTTTATTTAATAGTACACATAACAACAGCAGTGAGGATTGTATTTGCACAGAACTGGAAAGCAGGAAATATATTGGGAGATGAACAAATAATAAAGAAAATTTTAGACTGTGCATAAATGAACAGATTGACATTAAGGATAAAAGATAAAGAGGATTCATTGTATTATAAGACTTGGGAAATCTTTTTACAAATGGTTAGAAAATGGATATAAAGGAAGTAAAGGAATAGAAATGAACGATGAACCCAGATGGAACACTGTGAAAGAGGAAAGGGGGAAGATGGGGGGGATATAGAACTTGATATGTAGTAGTAGATAAATACATGAAACTTAAAAGAAATAAATGGAGGTAATTTGTACAAAATATAGAAAATATAAGGTTGTTGAGAAATAATTAAAGATTGCTGGAATACCATCCCGGAAAAGAGAAGAAGGAGAAGAGGGAGGGGTAGTAGGAAGGAAGAAAGGAAGAGGAGGAAGGGAGAAGAGGAGA
>JANHFT010002041.1:158973-169612 GCA_032467955.1 Pseudoxenodon macrops
GACTGAAATATTTCTGCACCTATATTGGTTCTCACTGTCAGGAAGTTTCTCCTTAGTTTTAGGTTGCTTCTCTCTTTCTTCAGTTTCCATCCATTGCTTCTTGTTTTGCCTTCTGGTGCTTTGGAAAATTCATTGCCCCCCCTTCTTTCTGGCAGCCCTTAAAACCTGTTGCCTATCACACTCTTGGGGAAAGCATGTGAGCCATTTCCTCCTTTCAGTGGTCCACGAACGTACATCTATAGTATGTAGATAATAAAGTTGAAAAAAGGTAAACAACATTTTTACAGAATTATAGATATGTTGAAGCTGGGTGTGACAAGGAATGGCTGGGAGGGGATGGAATAGGTGAGGCACCCCTTCACATGAGTGACATTGAGTTGACCACGCCCACCCAGTCATACGGCCATGAAGCCACACCCACCCAGTCACATGATCATGGAGCCATGCCCACCATCACATGACTGAACAATATACAGATAGTGAATCAGTAGACTGAGGCAAAACTAGGAGTGTTTGACAATATCAAAAAACAAGTGTTATGTTGAATGGTGAGGGACGAAGTGATGACAATTGTAGTCTAACATATCTAGAGGGCACCAATTTAATAAAGTCTCAATAAATAAAGCAATACTACAAGTTGAACTTAGCTCTTATGCTATTAGTAAACCCAATCCTATTCACATTTTCTAGAAAGGTTACTTTTTGTGGCTTAATGTTGTGACTTTGACATGAGCAAATGTCAGATTAGAGGAGAAAGAAGGCTCATAAAAGCAGGGGTAATATAATAAGGCTAAAGTTAAGTTCTGCTGGGGCTCAGACATGCCATTTGTTTTCTCTGTCAAGCCTAACAATGGAAAATGCAGCACATGCTGATGAAGTAGCCTCCAACTAAGCAGGTGCAGCATATATTTCCTGTTGAGGTAGGGATGAAGGAGATATTATGTATGAGTATCACAAATGAGGGGGTATGCTTAAATCTTCTCCTCTTCATCAATTTTTGCCCGTCACATCTCACCCAGATGTTAACTTTCCAACAGCTGCAAGTTTGGAATGGTGCCTGGCTATTAGAAAAATGCTACAAGGAGATGAGAGTGAAAGATAACTGGGGGGAAAGTTAGGAACCCCTCCCCCTAGAATTCTTTCTGGCTAATATTTTCCCTTATTTCCATTATTTGGGCAACATGTTTTTGGCCCTGTAACAAATGGTAACATTGGTACTTTGAGTAGCTACAAAAAAGTCATAGTTGGAGCAGTGAAAATCCTCCAAATTAGGGGGTGTCACTTCCAGGCAGATTATGACTCTGACCAGTGGTGGGATTCAAATAATGTAACAACCGGTTCTCTGTCCTAATGATTTCTTCCAACAACCAGTTCAGCAAACTGCTCAGAAAGTTAACAACCGGTTCTCCCAAAGTGGTGCGAACTGGCTGAATCCCACCACTGGCTCTGACATCACATTTCTTAGAAATCAAGAACTCAGAAAAGTGTAATTACAAAGTCGGTGAAAGGCTGTGCTGCCTTGAAATTCTAGGAGCCGGGTTGCTGAAGTTTCCTGACACAAATTCCATAAGTTAGAAAAAAGGAGGGAAGAGGTCATATAACAGCCTTCAGAGGCTGATGATGTAATTATCATCTCGTCCATTGCTGTGGTTGTGCTGCTGTTTTCAGGGCTGTAAATTCACCCACAGCTCCTCCCAGCTAGCCCTGTCTTTGTAAACTGAGCATGCCAGGAGCTGGGAAGACATTGTTTGCATTTGTCCATGGGGGTTTGTTCGGAGAGGGATGTGATGATTCACTGGATGATTTTCAGGACAACATTCTCCGGAATTCCCCCCTCCTTGATTCGGGACCTGTGGCACGTAGACCCAAGCTTTATTAGAAGTGTGTGTGTGTCCACAAAGCTATATTTATATAAACTTTATCAGGAAGTTTCCAGGCTGTGACATTTAATTCTTCTATAAACATTGCTGTTTCAAATTCACTATCAATTCTCACAGCTTTTGGGACTTTTTTTGAAATCTCTGACATTTCCATAGCTGTGAAGCTGAACTGTGGATTTAAGGGGATCATTTCTCTTTTTAGGGTCATGGAAGTTAAACGTTAATCTGGGATTGCAAATATTGGGAACAAATTGTGCAGACTTAATTAAAAATTAATAGATATTTCTTATATTGTCATCTCATTTCAACAATTCTGAGTATCGTTTTAACTTCACAGTGACCCTTTAAGGCAGACAAAATGAGAAGCCAATCCAGTGACGGGATTAAGATTTTTTTACTACTGGTTCTGTGAGTGTGGTTTGATGGGCATGGCGTGGCTTTGTGAGTGTGGCAGGGAAAGGTTACTGCAAAATATCCCATTTCCTCCCAATCAGCTGGGACTCAGGAGGCAGAGAAGAAATGGGGGCAGGGCCAGTCAGAGGTGATATTTACCAGTTCTCTGAACTAGTCAAAATTTCTGCTAGTGGTTCTCCAGAACTTGTCAGAATCTGCTGAAACCCACCTCTAAGCCAATCACCTAAGATTCTAGTAAAATTTAAAATTTCTCAAAATTTGGATCTGGATTCCTCCTCATCCGCTAATTCAGAGGTAGGAAACCTGCAAAGCCTGTTTAAAATTCTTCTTTCAGAAGATAACGAGAGCCCACCTGTGAGAGAGATAGGTGGTTGAGAATGTGAAAAGCAAGGAACAAATAAGAAACACACAACTTTTCTTGGTGTGGAGCAGAGGAGGACAAAGTTTGATATTGCTTTCTGTTCAATATACTTCTATAGAACTGTTGAAGTGATTGCTATTAAAAAAAAAGAAAACAGAATAACAAAAAAATAATCATTGTGACAGTTCTACATTTGGAAGCACTATCTTAATGTCATTTATTCTCTCTTGCTGACTTTTAGCCAATTACCTATCCGTGAGAAGATCTGCCTCTTAACCCAGAACCACTGGGTTCAGGGATGGGTTCTAACTTACCTTGCCGCTGGTTCGCTGCCTCCTGCGCTGTGTGGCCGTGCCTCGTGGATGCGTGCACGCTTTGCACATGTGTGCATGCGCAGTACAAAACAAATTACAAAAAATTCCCAAAAACAAGAGGCCGAAAACAAGATGGTGACACATGCGCAGTGCTGGAAACTCAGCTTCTGCGCATGCACAGAAGAAAAAAACCTGGGGGAAATTTAAACCCCCACAAAAGAAATCGACAAAAAACATGGACCAACGACCAGAACCGGTTCCGTGATGTCACCACCGGCTTACTATCTACTCTATAGAACCGATCCGAACTGGTAGGAACCCACTTCTGACTGGGTTACACTAGCCTCTTCACTGAGGAATTTTGTCATAGTTTTTTGGAAACCCCCAAATATAGTGTCAATTGGATAATCTCTATTTGCCTCTCAAACAATTGCAACTCTCCCCTGCACCCCCTCTGCTCTCTAGCAAAAGGGATATTTTACTGTACATCACCCAGAATTCTTCTGTGAAGGAAATGGGTGGTTCAAAAATGTGATAAACAAACAAACAAATGATGCCTGCTGCTGCTGCTAAGCTCACTGTCCAGCCCTATGCAATGGCAGGAAGTGAGGGCAGCAGGGGAGATACTTCTCTGCCTTGCCTCACAGTCCTTCCTCCATCCCAACAGGCAGGAAGAGGGAATTGCTGCATAGCAGTGGGACCACTTAACCGTTGACAGGCAGCCACAGGGCCTTATATTGGGCAGGCTAGCTGCATTTTGAACATAAATTGGCAAGCTGGCAGGCAAGACCTCCTCCAGGTCTTTGGTAACAGCTGCCAAAATAAGAGTGGCTTTACTTGCTCTCCTCAATCTCTGCAGCTGCCACTGACTTCATGCATTTAGACAGAACAATGAAAGTGGAAAAAGCAAGCACTGTTGGTGGTTCAGTTGGGAAAGGAATTAGTAGGAAGGGGGCAAGAAATTGGCAACTACATGCTGCCAGAGAGGGCTGTAAGGATTGGGCAGGCCCCCTGCTTGTGGAGCTTTGTTAAGGAACATGTTTGATGAAGAATGTTCATGCCTGCATAGTAAGTATCTGGCTACACAGAGAAAGACTGGTCTGAGATGGAAAGAGGAACACTGTCTCTGCCATTCCTTCCCATCTACTGTCCCTCAAAATGCCACTTATCTAACTGCAGCTCTCTTGCCACTCACCCTTCTTTTGGCCACCCTTTATCTATGATTCTAAGAAAGTCCTTGTGGTGTTCATGTTCATATTGATAAAAGAGGGCCTGAGACTAACAAGAACTTAATGATGCTTAATTTTTTATTCTCATAAAATAGAAAGCAACTCTCTTCTTTGGCTAGAAATGGGAGATTGTGAGTTCTTGTCCTGCCTTGGCCATAAAAGCCAGCTGGGCAACTTTGGGTCCGTAATTCTCTCTCAACCCAACTCCCCTCACAGGGTTGTTGTTTTTGTGGGGAAAATAGCATTAGATATGTTTGCTGTCTTGAGTTGCTTATTACAAAATAAAGGTGGGATATAAATAAATACACTCTTCTATTCCTGTTGATGTAATCATGAGGTCCACAGAAACAATTTTATGCATATATTGAGACTATCCACAGTCTGTTGCAGTCTGTTTTCTTAACATGCAATTTACAAAGCAACAGTGCAGCTCCAATAATTGGAGGGACAATTCCACGATGGCCACAGCATATGCTTGCACCATGAATGTCACAGCTGCTTAGTTAATGCATGGTCCTCCTGAGAACTCCTACAGAAGCTATGTAGGTCATCTTCCTTTTCTTATATGCTCTCCTACTAGAGAGTCAGTAAAACTAATAAAACTTCCTAAACTATGTAAACCCCCTTAGGAGGTAGCACTGGAGAGGCTTTGTAGCATCAGGCCCAGTTCAATAAAGACCACAAACTCTTTAGTATGAGAGCATGTAGTGTAGAAAAAGGAACATGTACCTGCATAGCTTGTACAAAGACCTGCCTTCTTGCAGGCTACTAGCATACAGACCAAGGTGCAAAGATTTTGCAAAGATGCAAAGATAAAACCAAGCTGTATTTGCACTGTGTAATCATCAAGCGCAAGGCTAGGTGAGTTTGCATTCCATTAAAAGATTAAACAAAACATCTAATATGGTGTATCCCTATGTCTGAAGAGTTCCAATGATGATTAGGAACTAATATAACATCTGAGAACAGTCTAAATAATGTATTGTGTCCACGTGTCTGGAAGAAAGAGTAGATTGGGTGGATTTTAATCAATTTGATCTCTATCCTGGGCTGTTATTCAAAGTGATAGGTTCATTCTACCTAAAAGAAGTACTGAGGCAGCAAAACCTTGCCCTTCAGTCTCAAACTTCCCAAAAGAGTAAGAAAAATTGAAGCAGGCTTCTCCTTCTGTATATTTGCACAGAAAGAAAAACTCAGAATGACAAGGCTGACTATTATCTTTATGCTGTTCTTTAAAAATTTGTTCTAATAGCCATTATTTATTCTAAAATTTATTCTAATTTATTCTAACAGCTCCAGGCGAAGATCGATCAGGCAGAGAGAGCATCCCCCAAACAGACAGCTTTGGATCAGATTGAGGCAGAGAGTGTTGAAACGAGGCAGAGAGCGTTGAAAAGGAGAACATTGGATCCCCAAGTAGAGATAAATTGACCACCACCACCACCGGTTTGGAAAGTTTCAGTTGGAACTGAACCCCGCCAAGATGGAAATGCCCCAGCAAAGACATTCCAACAAAACACAAAGGACAGCAGAAGCTACATGAGGAAGTAAAAGTCAATTACTACAAAACCCCTTTTCCTCACACTTTACTACTGTACTTCATTACTCAGTGACTAAATGACAGAATTTTTAATATTATTGATTCATTAATTACTTTTTAAATTACTTGATTAGCACTTTAATTAATTGATTGCCTAGTTAATTCATAGATTATTTTAATTGATTAGAATGACATATCTATTCTTAACAGATTAATTACTGTGAATATTGCATATTGACTAATTAATTGAACATATATTAATTAACTGAGCATCTATTCATTGATTAGTGTTATTGATCAGCGTAGCATTGATGAGCATATTTAGTGTTTTAATGTTTAAATGATTATACTTACTGTTTAACTGATTGATTGCATGATTAATCATCAAGTAAATAAGAGATCAATCAATTCAACATTGGATATCAACAAAAAGAGATTAATTAATTCAATCTATAAAACAAACCATCCATGCCAAGAAAAACACCATTACCAAACAACCAAGCAAACAACCTACTCTCTAACAAGCAGTTTGGCTTCAGAAAAAAACTGTCCTGCAATCTGCAACTCTTACACTGCAAAAACATATGGACTTCAGAACTTGACCAGGGTAACGCAATAGACACAATTTGTATAGATGTCTGTAAAGCCTTTGATTCAGTGGTACACGGCAAACTACTTCTAAAACTAAAATCTTATGGCATTTCCTGTTCCCTGCATAAATGGATAGCTGCGTTCCTATTAAACAGGCAACAAAGCCACAATGAAGAGCAACAGATCTGGCTCCATATATGCTTCTGGAGTACAGGTAATCCTTGTTTGCTGACCACAACTTGGTTGTTAAGCAAACTGTGCTTATGGTCTTACTTTCCTCACTTTACAGACCTGCAAAGGTCGTAAAAGTGAAGATCATCATAAAGTTGCTTTTTTCATCACTGCTGTAACTGCATTTAGTCAATACACGAGGCAGCTGCTAAATAAGAACTACCTGTAGCTGTCCAAACCCACCTTAACAGAAGAGAGACCCAGCTTTTTACATGGAGAACTCTCCAGATTCATCACACACAACTGCACTGTCCCTCTCCTACTCTGGGAATGGCAACCTCAGCTCTTGGCCAGGCCCCAAACCTTCTGCTGCCACCAATCGGCCCATTCCGGACTCCTGTGCATTGAGAGCAAGAGGAGAGGCAGCAAACGAACGGGATAAAGAGAAAGAAGGTGCGCCATGCCTGCCTTTGGTGCTGACCTCTCTCATTGTGGAGGAGCCTAAAGAGATGACCCTGAGGAGGGCAGTCAACCGGTCCAAGTAACAGGGGCTCAAAGACGTCTAGCTGGGTGTAGCCTCCCTTCAGTCCTTGCTTGGATGACATCTTTTCAGCAAGAGGGCTGCTGCGCAGGGCCCTGGGCTGACCTTTGCTGGCAATCTTCAAACTTTTCATGTAAAGTGACCTAATGCTGGGCAGAGCAATTAGCACCACAGCAGTAATTGCAGCTTCTAACGAAGCCAGGCCAAGAGAGCAAACCTTCTCTGGAGGGTCTGCTGGGGACCCGTTCGCACACACCAAGGCATCTACTGGCATTCAGAAGGAGAGACTCAGCAACATTTTTGCAAGACGCCAGCACTTTCTAATCGCTTAATTAAAGGAAGTTGACAAAATGGAAACTCGGAAGGCCACCCCTTTTCATAAAGCCACCAGAGCAGTGAGTGGAAGCCCGGAGAGAGCCATCCCAAAAAATGAGAGCTCATCGTGCCCACTTGCACTACGAGGACACGGACAAAAGCAAAGCAATGGGGCTGCTGAAGACACTTTGTGGCCCAACACAGCTGCAGCTGGCCACACAAGCGGTCCATCTCCACCACGAGGGTTTAATTTCTCATTGAAAGAAACATGGCAGTCAGCCACAGACTGACTCCCTGAGAACGAAAGTAAATGTGGGAAGCCAAGATTTATTCCTAGAAGGAACTTTTTCCCCCTCATAGGTTCCATTTGATTTTTGGAACCAGCACCAGTTACAACTTGCAAAAGAAGGAATTATTTAAAGCCTCTCATTGCCGTTCTAAGAAAGAAACCAAAACAGTGTATTTTTCATGGCTCCTTTCGGCCCCTGCCTGGCATCAGAAGGAAACCCGGCAAGCAAGAAGCCCATTCCCAGCATGGGCGTAATGCTCAAAGCAAGGCCAGTGCAAGGGTGAGCCGGGCCTTCTGAAGGCCGAGGCCGGCCCTCGTGCCTTGAGCAGGACGTGCAGAGAAGACGGTGAGAAGCTCCTGCCTCTCAGCCCCTGAAGAGCATCAGGAAGAGCGCAGGTCTCAGTCCGGCAGAAGGAGCCCGCTTCGTACAGCCTGCAGCGCTACAGAGCAGCAGCCCCAAAGCAGCTTTCCGCTCTTGAACCCCGGGGGCTGTTTCCCACAGCAGGGCAGAGAGGAAGCACTCCCAAAACAGCCCTGGGGCTGACCCATTACGTCAGGCTGGGAGGCCAGCTCCGGAAGCCCTTCAGACCAAACACTGGAGGAGCAGCCTTCCCAGCAGAGAAAGCTAGAAGGGCAAGATTGCCACAGTGGTGTCTGCAATAGGAAGCGTTGGGAAAGGGGGAGTTGTACTCGGTCAAAGAGGGGACATCAAACCTCACAGGAGGACTAAGCAGCTGAACCTAACAGGAGACGGCAAGCGGGAGGCTCCTTCTGATATTGGAATCGAGAGTCCATTCGGAATGTCCCGCCAGCTTCACTTTTATGAATTGTTGGTCAACCCCTAAATGAGCCCAAGTTAGATTTCCTTCCAGAACATACAAAATTTGACAGTCCCAGAAACTTTAGGCATTTAAATCTTTTAGCATTTTGAGGACACTGACTGAACTGGATTCATTTTAGTTCCTGGCATTCTCTTCTTCTATTTGTAGAATCGAACAGAAATGGTGGTGACCTTGATGCGGGAGGGAGAGATTGCCAGGATTGCAATGTAGCCCTGAGGCTAATTCATGGCTGGAAGCAGGCTCACCCATCATTCATCTGCAACAAGGCCTCTGAATCAAGGCAGGGAGACGGGGTGAAGAAGACAACCATGAAAATACCTGGGCTGACCACTTGCAATTATAAGAAGCCACTGTACAAGGTAAATAATTAAGAGCCCCTGTCTTTGTGGAATGTGATGCTGCCTCTCAAAGTGCCCAAAGATTCCAACATCTCTGGGCAGCATCTGGGATATTTCAGAAGATCTGCCTGGGAGAGGTGAATCCAGATATAAAAACATAAAACAGTATTTTTAAAGGGCCAGGCTCAAAGAAGGATCATTCATAGAACAATCTAGCATTTATTTCCACAACCAATTGCACTGGGCAGATTTGTGCAAACACAGGGCTGCACAGCGCAGACCTCGGCGAGGGCAAGTCCACGCTACATAGGTACAAACAGCAGGGCTGGTGTGGAGGGCAGGAGAGTCCTCCCCTCCGCAGCCTCCAGACGGCTCCAGATTGGCACGTTCCTTGCATGAGGGGGGTGGGATCTCCACCAGACAATACTTGGCTGGCAGGAATCGTTCCTGGGCTTGGGAAGATCTCCCACAGATGTGTCCGAGAGAGTCTCTGGAAAACAGCACATCCTTTGGAGGTACTTATAGTTGGTGTGGATGTAAATGAGCTTCTCCTCCAGACCCCCCTGCATAGATTAGGGTGTAAATATGAGCCAGTGGCTGAATGTCCTTCTCAAATTCAAAATGAAGAATGTATTCCTAGGAAGAGGAGGGGGCCTCTTCTTCCCACTTCCCCCCCCATCCCCCACGGCTGCACTGGCTCCTCAGCTCTCCTGGCGATTCCCTCAGGTAGCCTTCCTTTGAGCTGTGGATGCCAGGACAGGAAAGAAAATATTGAAAATACTGTCTTGAGAATTGGAAGTTTCCAATTTTCCAAGATAAGTCAATGCCTGTTCTTCTAACAAGGAAGAAAACTGCAACAGGTGTACGTGTGTGCGTGTGGTGGTGGTGGCTAGTCCACGTCCCAGGCTGCCCAGGGAAATACCGGCCCAGTCCTAGGAACGTGGCAGCTCTTGGGGGAAAGACGGCACCCCACTGCCCAGGAAAGGGAGTCCCGGCTGGCCTCCAGGAGGCCAAGGGCTGGGGCTGGGGGGAGGCACCGCAGCCGCGCAGGGCCTGGGCAGTCAGCGTCAAGTGTCAATCAGGAAATTGCTATTGGCTTCTCAATAAGCAGGAGGGCCAGCGGAGGTTCCCCCCACACCGCTCAGCCGTGCTCAGATTCAATACAGCTTATCGACACCAACATCGCCTGTAATCTCGGCCAGCTGAGAATGGCAGTCCCTGGGGATGGGGGTGACTCAATGGGGCATTCTCCCCTCTCTGACCAGGCTCATCCCCCAGGAGGCCCAGGACCCTGCCTGGGTCCCTGCAGTGTTGACCTGCACACCCTGCACGCCTGGCCAAGGAGAGAAGACGGCTGCTGGGATCCCGGAGTTCCTGGCCAAAACCCTTCCCAGGAGCATGAAGGTCATCTAAAAGGTTCCCTGGGGGGGGAGGGCAGGGCCACCCCCCACCCACCCCGGAATGCTTGGCTTTATCCCACCTGCGCTGCGAGGCTCTCGCCTTCTGTCTTTCCCAGGTAACTGGGAGGTTGTAATTGGTGAGGCAGGCGATTAGAAATATTGGCAGCTTCTAAGTAAGACTTTAATTTACTGGCAGATCAATAGCACTAGGGTTATATTGGCAAAATGTCTACAACTCTATTGACTCCCACAATTCCTCTTATCAATTTATCAGAAATCTGGAGGCCAGAAGATCTTGTTTGCAGAAAAAGGCTGGGAGGAAATGGGCTGCCCACTGCCAACCCCAAACTAAGTCTTTGCTGGTAAATGTACCAACCACCACTCTGGGAGGGAGGGAGGGAGAGCAGTTGAACC
>JANHFT010002043.1:51567-69569 GCA_032467955.1 Pseudoxenodon macrops
GCTCACCTGCTCGGGCCTGGGGGCACAAGAGGAGCCCTCCCACGGAAAGGCTCCCTGCCCCCCCCTCTCTCTCTCTCTCTCTCACACACACACACACACACACACACACAGATATCTAATACGAAACTGCCAATTAGCCACTAATTAAAATGCATTGCTTGTCAAACAGAGCCAGGCAGGTTCCTTCCAGGTCTTCTTGCACATCCCGTCCCCGAATCCTTCTGCCAAAAAAGAAGCCAGGAGGAAGAGGAACTGCAGACGGGGAAGGGGCGTCTGTCAGGGCTGCCCCCCACCCTTTCAGAAGGGGGTGCCCGGCACAGCCTCTCCCTGCCAAGCGCTGTGAAAAGAGGCAGGGCTGCTTCAGGGGAGCCTCTCTCCCCAAAGCCCCCCAGGCCCCCTGGCTGCGCTAGGGAGGGGAAAAAGCACCTCCAAGGGACCCACAGCCCCTGCAGGGCAGGAAAGCTCCATCCGCCCACCCCTCTTGTCTCCCCTTCAGCAACCGCAGCACCAGCGGAGGAAGAACTGGGCACGGCCCCTCTGGGGGCCAGCGAGGGTCCAGACTATTCCGAAGTGCCCACTCTGGTGAGTCCCCCTCCCCTCTGGCACAGCCTGCGCCTGCTCACCTGTCCAGTGGCGGCGGGCGAGGTGGGCAGGGGGCACTAACTCCACGGGGCTCCCCCGCTTGGCGAGCAGGCCCCTCCCTCTCTTCCGAGCTCTTGGTGGAGGTCCCTGAGGACACCCGCCACTCTGTCCCCAGTGGCCAGCCAAGCACTCCGGGGGGGGGGGGCTTTGCTGTTGGTTGGTCGGTGGGTCGTGGTGCCGCATCAGGTGGCCCACTCGTTGAGTTACAAGGGGCACTGCGGTTGCCACAGCTGCAGCCTTAATCTGCTGCTTTTAAACCTTCTTGGTTTGGGCAGGCTGTAAAGTAAATAACCCTCCGAGTCTACGGCCACCTCCCGCGTGGCCACGTTAACAGACAGCTGTCTCTTCCAGGAACCGAGGACCACGGACAGCATCTCGTCTTCCAGCGACCTTGGGGAGAACGCAACGGACGCGGAGCTGCCCACCGCCTCTGAGGGTATGGTGTGGGTCCTCATCGGGGGTGGGGTGTCATTGGGGGGATTCGTTAAGACTTGAAAACATTATTTTTCTTTAAAAGACAAAAAAGCCACCTGCCACCAAAACAGCCTCCCAGAGATCCTGTTGACAAGCCGACCCGAGTTAAAGGGTTATGTAACGAAGAGGCCAGATCAGGTGACGCCCAGATTAGCCGGCCTTCCTCCGTCCCCTCCTTGGGGCAGCCCTGGCACCCAGGTCAAAAGGGTGGAAAGCAGGATGCGGGCATGGGCTGAATCTGAAGGAATGCGCCAAGAGATGATCGAGTTGCTTTCTTGGATTACCACCATCCTTACGTGAACCTGGTGGCCACCCTAACCAGCGCTGCTCCCCTCCGGTAACAGGAAACCAGCAGCGTCTCCTCTTTGTCCCCTGATGAAGCTGCCTCCTCTTCCTCCCCCAACACCCCTCCAAAAGATGTTACATTTGTGGTCCCCCCCCCTCCCCCTCTGGTAAAGTAGGTGATTGTCACAAGTTCATAAGTCTGGGCTTCCTGGGTTTCAGCTGATACCAGATATCCTGCTCTGGACAGAACTCCCTGATTTCTAGGTGGGCACGCTAGCGTCGGTAGGGGTGAAAACCTTGAACGTTATGGTTCTGTCCACGGCCAAAACCACTGCCCCCTGCGGGCGGCCCACTTGAGGGTGGTACTGAAGGGCCTCCATAGGAGGGGGGCTGTTGGCTGGGGTCGGCAAAGCCTTGTCCAAAGCCACTCAAGTCTTGTCCATATCCTGGAAGGAAGGGAGAAAATAAAAGGAGAGGGTTGATGAAAAGTCAAGAGATGGAATCCTATCAATAGTCAGCAATTGCACTCCAGAGAAACCAGAATAATAAACTCTAGGCCAAAGGAAGGAAACACCGGGGTGATCTCCAGATTATACAGGTAATCCTCAATTTACGACCACAACTGAGTGAGAAATTTGTTAAGTGAATCACTGCAGTTGTTACGTTAACAACCCGGTGGTTAAGGGAATCGGGTTTCCCCACTGACTTAGCTTGTCAGAAGGTTGCAAAAGGGGATCACATGACTCAGGGACACTGCAACCGTTGTAAGTGTGAGTTAGTTGTCAAACATCCAAATGTAAATCACGTGACCACGGGGATGCTGCAATAGTCGTCTGAAAAATGGTCATGGGTCACTTTTTTCCAGTGCCAAATGTCTATGGAGATTCTCAGTCATCCAGGGCCATGGTTGTCCCAAAGGTGTTTTTTTCAAGAGGCAGCTGGACTTTGTTTTTCCTTGAAGATGTTTCGCTTTTCATTCAAGAAGCTTCTTCAGCTCTTGATTTTTTCCCCAGTGCCGTTGTAATTTTGAAAGGTCACTAAGTGAATTGTTGTAAGTCGAGGACTACCTGTGGTTCCCATTGGCTCTAACCACCACTTATACTAGCAGGTTGGGTAGTGCTGGTATTGCAGAACACCCTTTCTCCAGTGTTATTTACAGGTAGCCCTCGACTTACGACCACAACTGAACCCAAAATTGCTGTTGCTATGTGAGACGGTTAAGTGAGTTTTGCCCCATTTTACAGCCTTTCTTGCCATAATTGTTAAGTGAATCACTGCAGCTGTTAAAGTTAGTAACATGGTTGTTAAAAATGACTCTGGCTTCTCCGTTGACTTAGTTTGTCAGAAGGTCGCAAAAGGGGATCACATGACCCTGGGACACGGCAACTGTCACAATTATCAGCCAGTTGCCAAAACTCCGAACTGTGATAATGTGACAGTGGGGATATTGCCATGGTCGCTAAGTGTGAAAAATGGTCATAAATAACTAGTGTCAGTGCTGTTGTAATTTGAAAGAAGAAATGAATGGTTGTAAGCCAAGGATTACCTGTATACAATTGATATGGCCACTCATCTCATTAGAGAGATTCTGGGTGACTAACCAGATATAATATACATAAGACATTTAAAAAGCCCAGCATATATTTAACGATCACCAAAGTAAGACACTAATCTGTAATGATTCAAAATGATTAACTCACAACCCCCAATCCTTCCACTCCTGTACACCCAGGAACAAATGTGCGTTTTCAATGCTTTCTTAAAAGGTTGGCAGAGTTGGGGCCAACCCAATTTTGAGATGGGTGTACTCTTCCTGATAAATACCATTGGTTGATTTGATCAGTTAATAGTATTTTGCAATTCTGGGTCTGTGGATAAGTCAGTACACTTTACTATTTCTTGGTCACATCTAGGTATCTGCTTAGTCTTATTTGCAAGGTAGTTTGTTAAGAGGAACAAAGCCAACAAATCAACCAAGACATTGGAGCAGATGCAGCTTGATTTAATTTGCAAATAGACTTTCTCAACAAAAACTGTTCTGACTTAATCTGCAGACTTACTAACAGAAATAGGAATTGAGCTGCTCATTTCTTTACGGTAAGCAGGTCTTTTTCCTGAAAATCCCACCCAAGTTTTAAAAAAAAGAGAGAGAGAGAGAGAGAAGAAATTGAAGAGCAAGCAGAGCTGAGAATTCCAATATAGGGAACTGTATTATATCAAATCGGAACAGCCATCCAGCCCCTTTCCGGTCTACTCTTGCTGGCACTGGGATTCGGTCTTTGGGATTTCAGGAATGTTTACCCCCCTCGTTTTCTTTTTGATGCTGCTCAAGAGGAGGTGCCTAGGACCTTCTGGATGTGGGCATGAAATACTAACTTATGCTCCTACTCCAACTATTAGCATCCTGCTTTCACAATTGCTCAAAGGCACAGGCAATTCGCTAATGGTAAACTAATAGACTGAAGTATCCCTGATATTTAATTTAAGATTCAAAGTTGTGTCTATTTCTAGAAAAAAATATCAACTTTCTGTGTATGATTGCCAATGGAAAAAGGTATCTAGAATTTTGTTCCAATAGTTAACCTGAGACTTTTTTTTCTCTCTCCCCCCCCCCCCCAACTTTCTGGGTGTCTTTAAGTTAGTTTTTGATTCCTGCCTGAATAAATCCCTGACGTTTTCGGGGGAAGGTTTTGGGGGTTTTCCCTTGCTTTTTCCCACACACCCCTAAGGCTGAGAGAGAGGATCAACCAAGGTCACCCAGCTGTTGCTGTGCCTAAGGTAGGATTTAGAATTCATGGTCTCTTGATTTCTAACCTGATCCCTTTACTACTGCATCAAACTGGCTCTGTAATGTGAAACTGGTGTTACTGAAATTGCAAGGGGGTAAGAAAAGATAAAAGTTTTAACCTTTTAAACCCAGTTTAAATTAAAAAGTTTTAATTTGTCAGAATGTTAAAAGCACCTCTTTTTAGGTTTTTGAAAAACAACTGATAATTACAGGTAGTCCTTGACTTACGACCACAATGGAGCCCAAAATTTATGTTGCTAAGAGAAACATTTTGTTAAATGAATTTTACTTTTCTTGTCACAGTTGTTAAATTAGTAACACAGTTGTTAAAGTGAATCTGGCTTCCCCACTGACTTTGCTTGTCAGAAGGTCGCAAAGTGGATCACATGACCCCGGGACATTGCAACTGTCATAAATGTGAGTCACTTGTCAAGCATCCAAATGCAAATCATGTGACCATGGAGATACTGCAACAATTGTAAGTGTGAAAAATGGTCATTAATCACGTTTTTCAGTGCCGTTGTAATTTCCAATGGTAACTAAGTGAACTATATTGTAAGTCGAACACTATCTATATTACTTGTCCCTCCTTTTGCTATTTTTTTAAATCTTCAGTATGTTTTTGGTTCAATCAACTTTAAATTTCGTACTAACCCACCCCCAAAAAACCTAATTAGTTGAGATCCATAACTCCACATCACATACAGCTTCTCCACTGAACTTTCATCAGAGGCATTTCATTCATTTAATTCCCTTGCACATTATATTGGACTTGTCGCATTTATTCTAAGAAAAAAAAAATCTGGATTGTGCCCCAAAGTGAAGGTGAGATTATCACAGGTCATATAAAAGCAAGTAATTATTTTAAATAACCTTTTTCCCCTTGCGACCAAGTTAAGCGTGGGAAGAGCGAGTCTCCTTCCACACACAAACACACCTAAATTTGTAAGTCTGTAATCCAACTCATTATCATCAATACATTTTTTTCTAAAATTGAGGGGTTCTCTTCTACCCACCTTGACATTTCACCTACCCCCCTCTCCTAAGAGAAAACCCCCTTTAGCCAATTTTAAGAAATGTACATAACAAGAGCAGAAGGTTACCACACCTAAACCCCAGGGAGCAGATGTGCACAACAGTAATTGTGTGAAACACAGCAGATTTTTTGGGTATTAAATAAGTAATTCAGCAAAACTATTTGCGTATGGTAGCAAAACAAGCTTGGGTGAGATGAATGACTCCTTGAAAGGATTTTTCAGTGGAAAGAATGCCTTACCCTCTCCATACATTGAAAGAGATTACACCCCTGCAATGGAAAAAGAAAGGTTACTTGTCTCCCACCACCCCCTTCCCCACAAGAGATTACAAGTAAGAGGATTTGGTGTAAATAGGCTCCACCTACCTACGGTAATTCACTTCTCAGCCTGACCATAAGTGTGAAAACAAAGTATTGGCCCGAAGCCTGAAGGTTCTTGAGAATAGGTACCCAGCCCTGGTAAAAAATGGAAACCAGGGTGACTAAACCCCCAAGAGAGCCCTGCACAAAAGCTACAATTCTCTTGGAAAGGCGGCAAGGACGACTTACCCATATTGCAAACTTAGGATCACTTTTGCATTTGAGATTGGTTGCCGAAGAGTCTGGACTAGTGCCAGAGTGTTTTTATTTTTATTTATCCATAACTATAGACCCCCAACTACTGCAAGTAACTTAGAAACAGCTATGTATTTTGAAATGGTAACATGCAAAACAGGAAAAAGAAAAGACCCACCCTTTGGTTATATTGCTTAAGTATTTGTGTAGACATATACATGAAAAAAGAACTTATTTAGTCTTAAATGCATAGTTTTTGCTGAGATGTTAAGTTCGGTAGGGATCTTATCAAGTTCTGGATACATATATTTCACAGAATACTTTGCTATACTGAGATCTATAATTTTTTTTGTTAGAGGAGGTATACCGGAGTTATATTAAAGAATATAACAAGTTTCATAATCTCCCTGTATTTTTCCCTTTCCTTCATTCTCTCAGGTTCCTCTCTTGAAAAATTAGTGATTTAATTGGATGATAGACTTTATGCAAAACTCATGTCAAATATTAACAAAATATTCCACATAATTATAAAAGTGTGTGTGTGTGTGTTAATGTGAGCTTGTTAGAATATGAGAAATATCTATCTGTTCCCTTAATCTGACTTTTAAATGCTTTCCTCTTAAATTTAATTTTGGCAAGGATGACCTAAGGATCGTGCAACATAGCATGAGATATTAAGTGTGCTTATCATAACAATTCAGTTAGCTCTGGCAAAAGGCCATCTGCCCCTCAACAATATTCCTTGAGTGGCTCCCAACCTTTCTGGCTCCAAAGACTGCTGGTGCTGGGAGGGGTTTTTCCCCACACGTGCAACCTAGATCCTGCGCATGCATGAATGAAACTTTGTGCACTCGCCCACCAATTGTGTGGACCAGTTCACAACAACCTGTGGACTGATACAGGTCCACAGACTGAGGGTTAGGGACCCCTGATACAACTGAAAAACACTTGATAATTTCCTTAATATAAGAATCTGCCCAGTAGGATATTTAAATAGGGTACATTTGTACAGCTTTCATCTGTCTGACATTAAAAAAAAAAGATGTCAAAACATGAATTCCACATGCGCCATCCATTATGTGCAGACAATTTGAATAAGGCATTTCTAGGCAATGCTCGAATGAAGAAGGCTTCCTGATGGGAGATGGAAGATACTTTCATTCATCTTTTCTTTTTTCCATTCCATTCATTCATTCTTTGCCTCCCTCTGCTCAAAAGTCAAAAGATTTCTAAGCCATTTGATAAAAGGGAAAAATCTCTTTTAAATAGCGCAAGTACCGCTCTTAACTTAAATAGCTGTCTTAAAAATTAGAACAGAAGATGATATTAACAAAGGATATAAACATCCAAAAGCAAATTGAATTGATGGGGAAATGGTTTTAAGATGGAGAAAAAAGTTGAAAAACTGGCTCTATCACTATGAATGGCATGTTAGATCAGAATTATGTTACGACATGGAGTAAAATTAAGAAGGACATGTTAAGGTGGGAGAAATCACAATTGTCATTGGAATGAATATTTTGCTAAGGATGGTTTTTTTTTGTTTCAAACAATGCCTATTCTGACATCTGAGGTACCATTTAAACAAAGGCAGAAAGTTTGTATGGCAAGAGGAAAGAAATGGGTTAAATATGAAATACTTCAGGATGCAAAGGAACAAGGAGGACTGGGATTGCCCGATTTGAAATTGTATTTCACAGCCTGCAGCCTAGTTTGGGTGAAAGAGTGGGTTTTGCTGAGAAATAAAAGAATTTCAGAATTGGAAAAGCACAATCAGAGGTTTGGATGACACGGTTTTCTATGTTACACTAAAAGTAAGGGAGATTTTAAGAAACCTAATATTAGAAATGCCATATTGAGGAATATGGAACATAATATTCAGGAAGAATGCTTGGGGAAGAAAAAAAAAGAAGAGTCACAATCATTGCAGGAATTTTCTTGATTTTCCTCAGAAACCTAAAAATGGATCATCAAGAAAATGAACTCTGGAGCATATGCATGTGTAAGACTGTAGTGGGGTGGGTGGCGGGAAGGTAATTGCAATCAGGGCCGAATTCGTTCAATTGTAACTAGCTGATCTATGAAGATCCAGTGATGAGTATTTCACATCCAGCTAATAAAAGCTTTACAGATAGTCCTCGAATTACAACTATTTGTTCAGCAACTGTTTGAAATTACGGTGCTGAAGGAATGGTTCGGCACCGGACTGGACCTCCGCATTTCAGTCACCCAAGCACTGCTGCTAACATGGTTATGAACTAGGCACCTGGCAACCAGCTTGCATTTATGATCAGTTGTAATGTCCCATGATCACATGATCACCTTTTGCGAAACCACCACCACCCTCCCCTGGCCGGATGGGCTAAGGCTCCCCCACACATCCACCCTTCCCCAGCCCTTCTGTCTTTGTGCCTGGTACTTATGGTACTGCATTTGCACTTGGTACCTGAACACCCTCCCTGAGAGGTCTATAACAACCCACCACGGACAACTCGTCACGGAACAACTTGCCTCTTGACAACTCGCCAAGGGACAAGAGTTACACTAATATCAATAAATGATGGAATGGAATCATTAAAGGATGCAAAAGGAGGGACAAAATGAAACATGGATGAGAAAAATTAAAATGGTTTTCTAAATTATTTTAAATAATTAAATTGAATAATTAAATTGTCCTCGGAGTTGTCACGTGGGGAGTTGCCCGAGGCCAGTTGTCCCATCCTGCTCCCCAAGCTTTGCTGCATCTCTTTCCCATTTCCATGCACCCTCACCGCCCTCACTGCACTTCCTTTATGCATCCCCTGACACTCTTCTCAACTCAGCAGCATCTACTTACCTGCCTACCAACCTGCTTGCAAGCCACCTGGGACTTGCCAGTTCCTGCTGGCTTCTCTGTGGACTTGGTTGAGAGAAACCATCAGGAAGTTGCCTCGCCTAACAAATGTGGGATTCAGTTAATGATGGCAACCGGGACTGCAGGGATTGCTGTTGCTAAGTGATTGCCTTTGATGACTGCATTGCTTAGCGACAGAAATTCTGGTCCCAAATGCTGTCGTAAATCGAGGACTATATGTATCTTGTGTTTAACATAGCCTTAGCCTTTATTATAAAATAATTTCTGCTAGATGGGAGAAGAATTTTTTTTGGTAAGTCGATGGAATCCCTGCAATCCCAGAAGGAAGTCAGCCTTGATCTAAGAAGGCAAGGGAAGAATCTTTATGGAATATCTGCTAAAATATTAGGACTTGTTAGAATTAGTTATTAACTAAAAAGCAGCACTAAGGTTACTAAACAAGAATAACTCTGAACAATGGTGAAACTATACTATTTAACTCAAAATGTAACATCTGTAACTTAGTCCAGTTTTGAATGTTGAAAATTGCAAGTATCTTCCTGAAAGGATCATGTATTCATGTACATAATTTTTTTTTGCAACTAACATTTCCATAAAGAAATATACAGATGCATTGTACAACTTATTTTTCCAAATCCAATTTTTTTCCAGATGATTTTTAAGTACCCTTTAATTCAAGAAATATGGAACTTGTTACTTGTGATAAATTCACTTTGACTACTGCCAGTGCCCCTGTACAGGGGTTTGGACCAGATTAAGGGACCTTGTAGGTCATCTAGTCCAACTCCCGCCCAAGCAGACCCTACACTATTTCTGACATCCCTTTCAACTCTGCTTTTCTGCAACCCCTATGCCAAATCATTATTCCTCAAGGCAGCAACGATAGCTATAACTTTTAATGGCAAGTGATTACTTTCTACTAGTCCCTTCCCATGAATGGGCAACGTATTCACTGGACATGATTATCCTGTCTGGATCCCAGGGATCAATTACCTTGACAAATGATGATCCTATGTTTCTAAAGCTGGCAAGCTTTTAAAATATGAAATTGATATCACAGTGGCAAAGGGTATAGGGAGATCCTTTGTCAACATCACTCACATACAGCCCCCTAATCCTATTTCCCAACAATATTATTACAAACAAAATGAAAGGTAGCAGAAAGGAAGACAAGCAGCAGAGAAAAGCTGGGGCCCAGAGCAAGGGCCACAGCTCTTGGAACTGTCACTTACCAAACTGGCTATAGGGGAAATCTGGTTGGGCAGCTGGAGGCTTGTTCATGTCCTGAGTTGGCTGAGATGGTGGTGGTGGTGGAGGGAAAGCGAGTGGTGTTGCCCCAGGGGTGGCAGGTGGTGGAGGAACACCGGGAGGAGCAAACTGATCAGGTGGAGGAGGTGGGGCACCATACCCAAAGCCTAAAGGGAGGAACAGAAACCAGGTAAGCTTTTACAGTACAATTGACATCCAAGTTCCCCAACCGTGGTGGCACAGTAGTTAGAATGCAGTACTGCATGCAGGCTACTTCTACTGACTGTTGGCTGCCTGTAATTTGGCAATTCGAATCTCACCAGGCTCCAGGTTGACTCAGCCTTCCATCCTTCCCAGGTGGGTAAAATGAGGACCCAGATTGTTGGGGCCAATATGCTGACTCTGTAAACCCGCTTAGAGAGTATATAAGTCTAAGTGCTATTGCTATTTTACTGACTTGAACCAAGGCTAGGGAAACAAAGGGAAATGCCATCTGGCAAGGATTTTTCAAAGACATGTGTCAAATTAAAATCAAGGATTTTTTCTTCTTTTAACGACTCTGTAATCCCTTGCATCAGGGTGGAGTCAGGGTGACTGAATGGAGCTGAGAGTTTGCTAGCCAGATGCCCTTCCTGACGCCTATATGGAGTTCACAGCAAATATGTTCGTTTTGCACCTAGAGAGAAATACCTTCCGCTGCCTAGGATTGACCTCACAGCCTCCTCTGATTGTGAGGTGACAGTGTCACTTCTAGGCTACAACACCGCTCATCAAATTAAAATCAAGGAATAAAGCTAGGAAAATAATATTCAATAAGAATTTGCGGGGAGTGGACACCAGCGTCAGTCCAAATCATGAAGCCTTCGGCTCAAGTTCAAGCTTGGTTTTAATAGCATACTCTCAAGCTATCCTACCTCACAGGTGGGTGTGTGTGTGTGCCAGATATGTGCCATGAGCTATTTCATAAAAGCTGAGATTAAAAATGTTACACACAATTAGAGCTGGAAGGAGTACTTACTGAAGGGCGGAGGGGTGCCATATCCCTGTGCGAAACCCTGCGGGGGTGGGAATCCTCCTGGAGGTGTCGAAACAATGTACGAGGTAAAAGGCGGCGGTGGAGGTGGCGCTCCTCTACCTGGTGGAGGGGGACCATACCCACCTGGAGCCAGTAAGAAGTGTGTTGAGAAAATCAAAAAGTACTTAACAGATTAGCCAACCCCAAGAAAAAGGGTGTTCCCAATCTATTGCACTAGGCATCATATTTCTCCAAAACATGGAAGTTACTAAAGTCAAGAGGAATTGTGGAATTAGGCATTCAAGCTATTGAGACTGTGGAAGGAATCCAATTTAAATCATTCTCTGGTGTGCATAACTAGCTTCTGCGTGAATATTTCTTTCTCCCTCTTTTAGGAAGAGGGTTCTACAGCACTCGTACCTAGTAGACTTTAATATTTAAAATGATCTCTCTCCAACTTCCATTTCTTACATTCAAACTGAAGAAACCAGACACTCAAATTTGTGGTGTTTTCCAATACTGAAGAAGACAGAATGTTCTACTGTGGGGAGAAATCTCTTCTGGCTTTTTGGTACTCAGGAGTTCAATGGGCAGCAGCCATTCTCACAAAGTACCGTGTTTTTCTCTCCATAAGACGCACTCCCCACCCCCCATCAAAACTGGGTGGAAATGTCTGTGTGTTTTATGGAGCGAATGAAGCCGGTCCTTTGGTGAATAGCAGGCGGCCTGCGGCAGCAGGGTCCTTTTACAGTGTTGAATCCCGCCTCTTTTGTCTTTGTCATTGCCTGTCTCTGTGGTCCTCTCAGGTGCCACCTCCTGCCCTCACTATACTGCTGCTCCATATTTGGCGCTTCATATTCATATTTTTTTTGTTTTCTTCCTCTAAACCTAGGTGTGCCTTATAGTGCAAAAAAATACGGTATTTCATAAGAACTCAATTTCTCTTCACTAGCTTTAATCACAGTTGATTAAGCTCCGATTACATGCACTTCAGCTCTTTGAAAATAGATCATAGGTCACTCTGTGACTCACCTATTATATTTTTCATCCTACATATTTGAGGATAGTGCAACTGATGCCCCTAAGGTAACAGTAGGCAAAAACCTGTAATATGGTAAAAGACTGTTCCAGTGACTTCCGGAACATTCCATTGCCAGACCACCAAATGGTCTACCATACTACACTTTTTTATTTTATTTTTAAAGCAACCTTAGATAAAGTACAATTTTTAAAAACTACCATCGATACAATTCTATTTGCTTTGAAAATGGAGGCGGGGGGGGGGGGAATAATCTGAAGATCAAATCCAACTTTAGGTTGGCAGCAAGGCTCGCCAGAACAAAAGCGATTCCTAATTATTATTCAATTCTTAATTATTTTATCCCACTTATACCATCAAGCTCATATGAACTGGTGTTATATTAAGATTTAAAATACAGAAATCAGTTAAGCCTAAAATCAGCAGTAAACATAAGAAACAGAGCAGCCCATCCATAATGTGCCAAGAAAAATCATACACCAAATAGCCAGTTAAGCTATGTATTTATCTTGCCATTATTATTTTTATAAATAACTCAAGGTGGCAAACATACCTAATGCTCCTTCCTCCTATTTTGCCCACAACTACCAGCCTGTGAGGTGTGTTGGGCTGAGTGATTGGCCCAAAGTCACCCAGCCAACTTTTCATGCCTAAAGTGGGACTAGAACTCGCAGTCTCTTGGTTTCTAAGCCTGGTGCCTTAACCACTAGACCAAACTGGCTCTCGTGGTCTTGATGCCTTGTGAAATAGCTACAGGAAGGGTGCAAGGTGTAGCTCCAGAAGCAGCCTGATTCAAAGCTTGGGGGTTGCTAAAGAGTAGTAGTATCAATATAATCTTGGCATTAGATCCCCCTGATTTGATGCAGGGACTGGGCCCTAAGCCTTCCCATCCCACATGCACATCTGGGTTAGGGCAGATTCCACTTCATCCGGCAGGTATCTAGCAGCCACGTCATGCGGGGCCTTGTAGCCATGCAGCACTTTGTATCAGAAATGTAGTGGTAACCAAGGGAGCAACTGGAGCAGAGGAATTCTATTACAGTAGGGACTCGCACCTGCTAGTATCCTGGCCATTGAATTTTGTACCAATTGCAGTTTCCAGGTCATTTTCAAAGGTAGCCCCATGTAGAGCGCATTCCAGTAATCTAATTATGTGGAGATGAATTACAGCCTACACATGGAGAAACTGTAACTGGAGATTTTATTTCTAAGTACAAAATATATAAATGCACAAACCCTGTGCATAAGGAAACTGGGGTAATATCTACTGTCCTGTTTCTTTCTCCATACATGGAACAACTTCTATGCAGGGCTACTGTGATGTCATTGGGTTTAAGCTATTTTTCACATGGCCGTACTAAACTCTACCTTCTGTTTTGGCCTCTTTGTGCACAAAGACACCCTGTGGGAAGAAAAAGGACTAGGCCACTAGGAAAAGGGTGATTCTCGGTCTCCTCCAGATCTTCCCAGTTATCTGACAAATGATTAAATGTACACACATACATACACGCTCACACAAGCTTTGATTATCTATGGCACGGGTGTCAAACTCGCCACATCACGTTGCTGTCATGTGACTTTTGCAACGTTTTTCTCATTCGCGGAGCTGGGGTGGGTGTGGCCTGAGCGTGACGCATCCAACCCACAGGCCGCCAGTTTGACACTCCTGATCTATGGGAAGTTCTAAGGTACAATTACTGTCTCCCATCTCAAGAAACCTATGAATTCTTGTTCAAAGGGCCCAAATGCTTCAAAACAACAGATGCAAAAAGATCTTTGTAGAACAAAGGCAAAAATGCGCACAGAATAAGGTTTTGCTAAAAATCTGAACCTGCATAATTACAATTTCAATACTGAATATGCACATTTTTAAAATTCTCAGAACATACTTACCAAGTGCTTGTCCAGCTGGTACCCACATACCTAAGGCAGATGGAAGAGAAGTAGGAAAAGACGCACGACACACACACACAAAACAAAACAAAACAAAAACAAGTTACCACAACTGCTTCATCAATTCATTGTCAGTGTTACGCATTTATCATTCTGCAAAGTTTAACGTTATCTATTAGGAAAGTTAGTAATATTACACACAATTACTCTTGGGGAAATGTTACAGGGAATTCAAGATGCAGCCCTAATGGAGATGCCCCAAACTAAGAAGTCCACAATGGAGTAATGAAACTGGATTTGGATAAAAATGGGATTTAATCTTTCCACCTTGTGACAAAATTCAAGGAGAGCGACTCTTTTTTATAGAGCTTGTGTCCATTTTCAGAAAGCAAGTTAAAATTTCCTTGGAACAAATGAAAAGGTGGAACTTGGTATTGTTTCACACTGGCTACATAAGGTTTCCAATATAGATAGTTCTCAACATGGGAGCCTGCCCACTACAGTTGCTATGTTGTGATGGTCATAAAACGAGCCAGTCACACGACCAATCCAATTGTATAACATTTTATGCAATTAAGCAAATCAATGGTTAAACAAATTGGTTTTTCAGCAAAACTGTCACAAGTGTGACCTTAGATTGCTGCAAACTGTAAATGTGGCTGTGTGGTTCATTCATGTGACCCTGGAGGGGGCCGAACTGTCAGAACTTTAAATCCAGGTTGTAAGTCCCCTTTTCCAGGTCTATTGTAAATTCAAATGGTTGGTGAGTGACTGGTTGTGAATCAAGGACTTTCTGTACTCAGTGGATAAGGAATGTGTACTGCCCATCAAGATCACAGAAGTCTTGCATTATAGCATAATCAGGTGGTACAACAACCCCATAATCCTGCATCTGACAGGAACGTAAAGGTTGTTTTTTTTTATTAAGGGCCTGGCCTCAAGCAAGCCCAATCCTGATTTGAGTGAAGCCACAAATGGGACTGTGTCAAGGCAGGCTGAAATCATCCAGGATCCCAAAACCCGAATGGAAAACTGGTACCTTGAGGGCCGTATCCTTGTTGCCAGGTAGGTGGGGGCTGTCCTGCCCAGCCGTTGGCAGCACTTGGCATGATCCGGCTTCCCCACTGGCTGGTGCCTGTTGGCCCTGGAGTCTGGCTCTTGCTATCCCGAGGTTCGGCTCGCTTCACCTCCACCTAAACAAAGAGGACAAATGCTCAGCCCTAGGAGGCAGAAAGATAGCTTGGCCCCCTTCACCCATCACACACACCCTTATCTTTACACTTAAAAACTTTATCTTAGCATGTTATGACTTATTGCTAAGTACTTAAAAGTATTGCAAGCTTAATATTTTAAGGCTGCTAATTTAATCAATGTTTCTCAGGTACGACAGATAACGGAGTAAACCATCTTGGAAGTCTTAACTTCATACGGTGCTAGGATAAAATATGCCTATTCGTGATTTCTCTTCTGTTTCGTTACTTTCTTCCTCGTTTTAAAGCAGCAGTACCATCTCCTCAGTGGGTTTTCACTCTCTGTACGTAAATCTTGATACCAAGATAGGCCAAAATATTTGTTATAAAGAAGGGTGAAGATAACATTATGGAGGAGGTACTAAGGCTTTAGCCGGTCCTTGGGGCGGGATTGTTCTGGACAATGTTGAAAAAAGAAGTTAAATTGATAGCTAAGATCTATCGCAATTAAATTGCTCCTTCAGTTTTGTTCATACCTGAGAAACACACGTTGTATTCACGTTGTCTGTTGGTTTCAAATCCTTTTTATCTTAAAGATTTTTTAAAAATTATTATTATTTAAAAGTCTAATGGAAGATAGAGACTTACCTTCCCCAGGCTAACGCTTAAAGAACCTCAATTAACTCAAACAATGTCAGAAGGAATGGATGTGATAAGAGAACCTTACATTACATCTAACAAAAAAAGTAAACAAACATGCAGGTAATAAAAAATGGACAGTTGAGTCAATAAGAAGCAAAACCTTCATACTGTGTTCAGTCATGGAAAAAACATTATTTGCAAAGAAGGGGAGGAAAAACCAAAAAGAAAAGGGCACCACTATACGGTGGGGCTTTAAAAATGGGTCTGGCCTATGTAAAATAAAATGACCTCCTTGCTGAATGCAAACGTCCTGAAGAATTGCCTGGGGTTAATCCAAATACACTCAGCAAAGCTTAACTGCAAGATTTAATGGGAGGGATTCAGCTCTGCATCACCGAGTCCAAGTTCTCTCTAGCTACATTTCAAGCATTTTTACTTTCAGAGTTAGTTAAATGGGCACAGGGCCTTCCTTAAAATTAAGTGGGCCTTACTGTGGGAGACAATCAAGACACCTTCACCTTCTGTTGTGAATTAACCTGGCATGTGAATGGCAGAATTAAAATAAAACCACATCTAGTATTCTAGGCTGCTGTGCAAATCAGTTTCTGCCTTCAAATGTCCTGGAATCTTCCCAAGGTTTAATATTCTAAAACCAATTTGGTTACCATCTGTATAAGAGGGTGGAGCAGGATGTTGGCTTTCACAATGAGTTTTCAGATCACAGAGAACACATCTTCAACTTACAACGGTTCATTTAGTGACTGTTCAAAATCACAACGACACTGGAAAAAGAGTGACTCATCATCATTTACAACCATTGCAGCATCCCCATGGCCTGTGATCAAAATCCGGACGCTTGGCAATTAACTCATACTTATGATGGTTCCAGCATCCCATCATGTGATTAACATTTGCGACCCTCTGACAAGCAATGTCAGTGGGGAAGCCAGATTCACTTGGAACAATCATTATTACTACTTTAGCAGTTGCATTGAGTCACTTAACAACTGTGGCAAGCAAGGTTGTAAAATGGGGCAAAATTCATTTAACGGGTCTCACTGAGCAACAGAAATTTTGGGCTCAATTATGATCGTTAAGTCAAGGACTCCCTGTAGATGGCCTATTATTAAAAAAAAAATCCCAGTAAGATTTAGGACATTTGAACTCCTGCAGTTTCCCCAATAATAATGTTTCAAGACTGAGGAAAAAATAGGGCGAGATTTCTCAAGATGTCAGCAATTTGCATTTCACTAGCCAACAAAACTCTTGGCACCTGAACTTCCTTTCGCTCTCGTTCAGCATGCATTCTTAACTGTGCTTTAGTCTGGTCCACTTGAGATTTTGTCTCCAGTTTGTGGGGAGGCTTCTTCAGGAGGGACCGTGAAGGATGCTACTTTTGAAAGTGGTCCAGGAGGCCCCGGAGGTTTGCCTGAACTGCTCTGACACTTGGAAGAGTTGCTGCTCTCCTGGCTTCACCGGACCAGTGTTTGCAGCTCCTGGATTTAATTAGCACCAAACCGAAGATGTAGTAGTTCCAGTTCTTGCTTAGAAATAAACTTCACTAATTGTTTAAAATGACATCACATGCATTTGTAAGGATATCCTACAATATGCTTCCAGGGGTCCAGGAAAATTTAATGGGTTTTTCACAAGAAATAATTTAAACTTGGGGGGTGGGTGGGGGGAATTATCAAACAGTTGTAAAAAATATAAACCAGAATGCATCAAGAGGATAGGATATCCTGTTTTTTAATAAGCAAATAGTTTTGGAAAAACTATTCCAGTTGAAGGCTTTGCTGTTTTGGCGACACAATCCAGCAAAGTGGCAAGACTGCCATATATTTATCACTGCAACCTATACGCTGCTGCTGCTGCTTCATTTCTGGAGACTTTGAGCAGCTGATTATTTATGTTTATTATAAGAGCCTTCGACGTTCCCTTTTCAGCAGACTTTTCCTACAAAGGTCAAAGCTGCACTCTGTAGCTCTTAGTTACTCTTCCTCTGGCTTGGTTCCTAAAGCGAAGCCATGCTCAAAGGCGAGAGTTCCTTAAATCAGAGTAAGAAGGCAGAAACCTTTTCACCCGTAAAACCTCTTCAGAAGTGCTGACAACACAGTATGAAGATAACAACAATCAAAAGGTCACTTAACTGTATTGTGGTTAAAAAGTACTATTAAAAGAATATGTGGATTCATTTCAAAGTCTCACAGTAAGTGACCCATTTTTTTTTTTAAATTTCAACCATTCCTTCAGGATGCTGTCAATTGGTTGCTTACGTTTGGTTCCCCTTCCTTCCCCCCCCCCACCCCCAAATCCCTCCACCCCAGAGTTTGAAGGTGAA
>JANHFT010002043.1:84506-96399 GCA_032467955.1 Pseudoxenodon macrops
TTGGAGCTTGTTAAGGAGGACCTCCACCCCAGCCATGGGTTTTCCAGTCCAGGCTGCTTGGAGTGAAAAGAAATCCCTTAGTCGTCGCTCGCTCGGCCCCGCCCAGTCTCTGCTCTGCAACTTGCCTGCCTGAAACAGCTTTTGCAAGCTGGCCACGGGGACACCAGAAAGGCAGGCAACCATGTTGGGGGAGTGGGAGGATGGAGTAGGGAAGGCAGGGTGGGATGGTGGGGTTGGGGGCAGGGGCAGCTAGGTAGGGCGTGACTTCGCAGGCTTACCTGCCAGGCAGATCAAGGGCTCAGTGCTTCAGGCAGGCAAGCTGCAGACCAGAGACTGGGCGAGCAAGAGGCCACGGGGGACCGGTTCGGGGGCGTGGCCAGCGAGCCATCGTTACCGGTACAGCGAACCATGCCACATGTCCGGTAATGGTTCTGCCGAACCGGTCCGAACCAGGAGCATTTCACCCCTGCCCCCTGCTGATCCCTTACTTGTCCCTGTTGCCTGTTCCCTTCCTTCTCTTGTAGTATCTCCTCCATATGGATGGAGAAATTACTTTTACAGATAGTCCCCAACATTTCTGTTGTTAAGCAAGAGAATTGTTAAATTAGTCTTACCCCATTTTGATCTTTCTTGCCTCAGCTGTTAAATGAATCACTGCAGTAGTTAAGTTAATAACACGGTTGTTAAGTGAATGTGGCTTCCCCATTGACTTTGCTTATCAGAAGGTCACAAAAGCCGATTAAACAATCCAGGGACACTGCAATCATCATAAATATGAGTCACTTGCCAAGCATTTGAATTTTGATCACATGACCATGGGGATGCTGCAATGGATGTGTGAATGGTCATAAGTCCCTTTTTTCAGTACCACTGTAACTTCAAATGGTCACTAAATGAGCTGTTGATAGCAGCTGATTAAAGCTGCTAAAGGCAGACATGGACCCTACTGACCAAGTTCACAAAACCTTTACAATGGGAATGTCTGTGCGGATTCTCAGTCATCCAATCATGGTTGTCCCAGAGGTGCTTATTCAAAAGGCAACTGGACTGAAGAAGCTTCTTGGATGAGAAGCGAAACGTTTTCAAGGCGAAACAAAAAAAGTCCAGTTGCCTTTTGAAAAAGCATCTCTGGGATTTACAATGGGAAGGTAAGGACAGCAAGCCCAATCCTGTTCACTGCTGAAATCCAAACTATGAAATGGCAGGCAGATAGTTTCTAGCTTCTGCTTCAACATGTCCTGTAAGCTCATCACCACCCTTAGTAACCTTGGTGTTGGTTCCATTCCACTCTCAAACCATACATTCAATGTTTTTTTGGGGGGGGGAGGAGGGGGAGAGACAATCTTTCCATGTGTTTTCTTGCGATTTATAACTATTACAGGTAATCCTTGACTTACAAAAATTCACTTAGCAACCATCCAAATTTACAATGGCACTGAAAACAGTGACCTATGACTATTTTTCACACTTACAACTGTTGCAGCATATCCATGGTCATGTGATCAAAATTCAAGTGGCAACTAGCATGTATGTATGACGGTTGCAGTCTCACTGGGTCAGGTGATCACCCTTTGTGACCTTCTGACAAGCAAAGTCAATGGGGAAGCCAGATTCACTTAATTAGTGTTACTAACTGTAACTGCAGTGATTCAATTACAACTGAAGCAAGAAAGGTTGTAAAATGGGGCAAAACTCACTTTACAACTATTTCACTTAGCAAAACACACTATTAGCTCAACTGTAGTTGTAGGTCAAGAACTTTACCTGTAATGAAAACATTGAGATAAACCATATTTACACAGGATTCAATAGAGGCAATAAAAACCTAGAAAGAAAACAAAATGACTAGAACACCACCACCCCTCCTGCAGCTATTGCTCAGATAAGCGAGAACACCCACCAGACAATCCATTGGAAGGAAGGAAGGAAGGAAGGAAGGAAGGAAGGAAGGAAGGAAGGAAGGAAGGAAGGAAGGAAGGAAGGAAACCATACCTCCAACAAAACTGGCACAGCAAGTAGTATATATATAAGCAGGCAGCAAACCCTCACATTCAATTGCATTGTTATCTACTGAAGTAATGAAAAGTCTACAAGCAAACAATAAAGTTTAGAGCGCACTAAGAACTTCACAGTTCATCTCTGTGTTACGTATATTCTCTTCTATTGGAACTTTGTTCTAGTTTTACAAGGACCAACAAATCATTCCTCTCTGGCTATGGTTTTTAGCACTGGATCACCTAGTAGACAAGTGTCAATACTTAATTAGTGTATTAATTTGATTGTTTTGTAGAATGTTTTTGCAACAGCTAGATGAAACATTATAATAAATCCCTAGTTTTAAGTATGGTGCAACAAGGTTTCCTATAGCCTTGATCCCATAATGAGATATTTGAATAAATAAAACTCAGCTTTTGTTTTCCCAAAAAAGCCTCTCCCATGTAGTCTCATTAATATAATGGCACAACTGGTGAAAACAAGGCTGCACCCTTTTTTAATAAATATATTTTTATCCCTTTATTATTTTTTATATAACTCAAGGTGGTGAAGAGATCTATTACTCCCTTACTCCTCCTACTTTCCACACAAGAACCACTCTGTCAGGTGAACTGGGCTGAGAGAGTGTGACTGGCCCAAAGTCACCCAGCTGGCTTTCATGCTTAAGGCGGGAGGGACTAGAACTCACAGCCCTCATTTCCAGACTGAGGATGCCTCAACCACCAGAACAAACTGGCTCTCATTTTATAATTCAACTAAAGGAAGTTAGGAGAGCTTAATCACTTTATAATTTAGAATTTGCCAGCTAAGGCTTTGGACATCAGAGATACAATTATTTTTTTCCTTGAATGGACAAAGAGGCAATCTATCTCCCTAAATGAAATTGTCTTTCAATTATCTTCCACACCAAAGGATAGAGCTCCATTAAAAATAAAATCCAAGCAGGAGCCTTCTACCAATTTTTCTGTATTGACCTCTAAAAATATGCTGAAATCCAAGAGTTTAAGGAGACATTAAGAAACTAATTTAACTAGGCTGACTGTATCGATTTTAATTAGAAAGCTGGGTGTTACCTTCCCTTGTGTTTCCTACATTTGCCTTTTCCCAATAAACTCCTTTATATAATTGGAGATTTGGCTTCAATACATAATAAGCCATTTTTAATTGAAACCTTCCCTTTATGCAAGTCAGCAGGGTTACGCAGCCTTCCTTTGTGCTTCTGAATTGGCAACAGGTTTCTTAAATTCTGAGCACTGGGGATAAAGATCTTAAGACACCTATTTTTTTCTTAGGAGTAGAGGGACAAAATCCTTGATAGGTGAGGGTAACAACTTTCTATCTGGACAGATTAGGAGAGTAGCAAAAGATACAGCTCTATTTGTGGTCATCTTTTAAAGGTATTTACAACTGTTCCATTTAATGTCCGTTCAAAGTTACAACGGCAATGAAAAAGGGACTTATGACCGTTTTTCAAGCTTACGACCGTTGCAGTATCCCCTTGGGCATGTGATCAAAATTCAGATGCTTGGCAACTGGCTCATATTTATGACTATTGCTGTGTCCTGAGGTCATGTGATTCCCTTTTGCAACCTTCTGACCAACAAAGTCAATGGGGAATCCAGATTCATTTAACAAAGGTATTACTAACTTAACAAATGCAGTGATTCACTTAACAACTGTGGTAAGAAAAATCGTAAAATGGTGCAAAACTCATTTAACAATTGTTTCACTTAGCAACATAAATTTTGAGCTCAATTGTGGTCGAGGACTACCTCCATAAGCAGTTTATGCTATCAGCTTCTAGGTAGCTATCACCCTTCATAGCTAGGAACTGGCTATCTGAGAGGCTACCTTTCTCCTACTGTCTCTGCCCATCCCATAAGATCCAACAGAACAGGTGTGCTTCAGATCCCGCCTATTTAGCAATACCATCTGATGGGATCCAGGAAGCATGCCTTCTCTGTCATGGTACCTGCCCTCTGTCATGGTATCCCCTGGGGGTTTGGAAAAACAGAATCCTGCTATTTTCTTATAAATGAGTCTTCAACACCTGACTTTTCCCTCAGGTTTTGGGTTAGATTAGCCTCTATTTCCATCTGACCTGAATTATATTTTAATATGTTTGTAATATGCATGTACTCCCTAGCTATGATTACCTTTTAAAAAACTGGTTTAACCTTTCCGGTTTTGCTATATTAATGTGTATGTTGCTCAGAACAGCTGTGAGCTGTATCCATTTAAAATATAAATAAAGCTTTTACTGAGGAAGCTTTGGAAGAAGGAATCTGCCAGTGAGGTTTTAATATAAACTGCTCCCACTTTGTATCAATCAATTATCCACTTCACAAAGGAAACCGAGCCAAAAGAGAAGCTAAGTAGTTCTGCTTCTTTTGTCCTTTGTTTTCATGCAATACTACCACACATCACAGATTATATTTCTCTAAACGATAGTTTCCATACTATAATGGCTGGGTTCACAAACCATCCTAAGCAAAACAACAACAACAACATGATGCCTTTGATACAGTAGCCTTATGAAAACAAAGGAAGAGATAGTAGACAAATTTAGTTTCAAGTTAACCACTCCCTCTGAAGAATAGCTTGGATTCCTAAATGCAGTATTTGCCCATCGATATTGTTATGTGTTCTCTCAACACGGAAATAGCAACTAGCAATATTTAGGGGAGGGGAGATAACAGCATCCCAGTACAAATGGCATTTTTTGTTGATCACTTTTCGCCAGGTAGCTTTACTTATGAATTTCATTCACAATAATAAATCTCATGGATATTACTTACACATGGATGGGCAAGGTAAATCCTAGATGTTTGACCCAGCTTTATCCACTGGTTTCTAAATGCAGCCCTGGCCCAAGCAACTGAATTTGGGGACAGAAGGGCAGAAATACTACCCCAGTCACTAGAAAATGTTTCCAAGAGTCTAATTGGGATCAGTAAGATGCATTGTTAGTGCTACCCTTCTCCATTACCATTCCTGACCAAACTGACTGTGGTTCCCAGTGTGATACAGAAATTCAATTCAGTAGCCCTTGGGGACCACATCATTTACAGGTAGTCCTCGACTTACAACACTTTAGTTTAGTAACCATTCAAAAATTACAGCAGTACTGAAAAATGTGACTTATGAGACTGTATTTCATAGTTACGACCTTTGCATCATCCCCATGGTCACATGATCAAAATTTGAAGTGTCCGGAAGTCACGTGTTCACTTTTTGTGGACTTTCCGACAAGCAACGTCAATGGGGAAGCGAGATTCGCTTAACAACCAGGATACTAACTTATCAATTGCAATGATTCACTTAACAGCTGTGACAAGAAAAGTCACAAAACGGGGCAAAACTCACTTAACAAATGTCTCACTTAACAACAGAAATTGGGGGCTCAATTGTGGCTATAAGTCGAGGACTACCTGTACATAAGGGTACACAAATAAGGCCAAATGGAGATTCCATTGCTTCTATGAATGCCACAATCAGGTCAATGTATAGGAAATTGCACACTCTTGATCTAATTTTGGCCTAAGAAGAACATGTTAACCACTTGGACAATGCAGAAGCCAGCTTCTGGAGACTTCTGGCTTTGTAGCCTCATTGTCTACCTGAAAGAGTAAGGAATACATTAGGATGGTCCATCCCAGACAATTGTAGAATCTGTTGATTTCTTGAATGTTCTGGAAGATTTTACCAAAGCCATAGAGATAGGATCCTTGTTGGCCTATAGAATAGAAAGGCAGGCTAGAAGCCAGGAGACTGTGAGTTATAGTTCCACCTTAAACATGAAAGCCAGATGGGTGACTTATAGTCAGTGACCTTCTGACTCTCTCTCTCTCAGCCCAATCCATCTCACAGGATTGTTGTGGAAAAAATAGGAAGAGAAACAATATTAGGTATGTTAGCCACTTTATAATAAAGGTGGGATCCAAATGAATAAAGAAAGAAATAAGTAGAGCACAAATAGTGTAAAGTCTTGAATATGACCATTCACACTTCACTATCAATGTACTATGGTACAAGTACCACAAGTATCTGTGGCAGAGAAGATCAATGTTTCTCAACCTTGGCAACTTCCTGAAGTGTGGCCTTCTGTACCCAGAATTTTCCAGCCAATATGGTCCTTCTTGAGAATTTTGGGAGTTGGAAGTCCATACAGCTGAAAGTTGCTAAGGTTGTAAAAGAGTATGCTAGTAGATTTCCAAGATTCTTTCCATTCTAGGATCCAATGGGCTCTTAAGAGATGGTGGCTAGCTTATTGTCATCTCCTCCAAAAATTTCAATGTTAAGAACTACAAAGACAGATTTGTGAGGCATTTTGGGAATGAAATCGCTTATCTTCATGCTAACCTGACTTCAGTTCTTTATAGAGTTTGCTATAAAATGTCCTGTGCACTATCTAGTCTAACTCTGCGGGATCACTTTCAGTTCAAGAAATCCAAAGGAGGAAGACATTTGTAGCTCTCTGGTCTATCATCTGAGCTCATTTGTACTTGCTAAACGTGAAGGACTGGGCAAACCCAGAAAATAGATACATGGGTATAAGATGGAATGGTACCATTGATCTTAAAGAAGGCAATGTTCTTTTTGCTCCTGAAGGCGGCTTCCCCAGTTGCAGGGAATGTTGCCAACTATTCCTCTATTAACAATGCCCCTTAAACAAAGTCTTTAAGAGAGTGCTGTCTGTGCAGCTGCAGATGTACTTGGATATGCTGAACTTTTCAGTCTAGGCTCTGGTTCACACTGCCCTGATCGTCACAACAGAATTGCACTTCCCCTTTAAGGAAGTGCAATTCTTTTGAAACTATATGATCTTTCTGCAACCTTCGATATGCCACCCGGGGCTCCTTCTGGTTATTTATGTAAATTAGAGGCACTCTTATGTAGTAAGGTTCTGTCTGATCTTACTTGCAGTGATGGTATTAGAATGTAGTACAGGTAGTCCTCAACTTACGACCACAATTAATCCCAATACTTCCATTGCTAACTGAAGCATTTGTTAAGTGAGTTTTGTCCCATTATATGACTTTTCTTTTCACCGTTGTTAAATGAATCACTGCCTTTGTTAAGTTAGTAACATGGTTGTTAAAAGAATCTGGCTTCCCCATTGACTTTGCTTGTTAAAAGGTCGCAAAAAATGATCACATGACCCCAGGATAATGCAAACGTAATAAATATGAATCAGTTGCCTGGTGTCTGAATTTTGATCATATGACTATGAGGATGCTGCAACGGTCGTAAGTCACTTTTTTCAGTGCCATTGTAACTTTGAATGGACACTAAATGAACTACCCTGTTTCCCTGAAAATAAGACCTCCCCAGATAATAAGCCCAATCAGGCTTTTGAAAAAGCACATGCACTAAAATAAGCCCTCCCCAAAAAATAAGCCCTCCCCAAAACACAGCAGCAGCCATGAGGTGACCGTGCTCACCACCTCTTGCACCTCAAAAATAATAACCTCCCCGAAAATAAGGCCAAGCGCTTATTTCAAAAGGAAATAAAACCCTGTCTTATTTTCGGGGAAACACGGTATTGTAAGTCGAGGACTGCCTGTATGAAATGACCATAATACCATGTGGACTGGCAGCTACAATACAAGACAGTAAAAGGCATTATTTTACCTTCAGTATTATTGAAATATACATGAAGATACTGGGAATAGTGATCAGGTATTTTGAAGCTGGATGTCATTAATATGCCAAAAATAGTCTATTTTTCCACATCATCTCAATCACCACTTCTCCACAAAAATTGGAAATATCATAATCTTTCATGATGTACCGTAACAGAACCCATTCTGCAAAACTGCCCAATATACACAGCCCTTAAATCTTAATGGGACAGCAGACTGTCTGTTCTTGTGCTAAAAATACATCTTTTCAAACATCGGTTTGGGATTTGACCCCTTATGACTGAAATCCTGTGCAAATAGAAAATGCACTCCATTAATGCTAGATGTTTATTCCATTACAGATGGTACCTGTGAGACTGAATATTTTTAATACAACAATTGGCCCAATACAGAGAAGTAGAAATAGTTAGATTAAATGTATCAGGCTAGACCTGGAGAACCTCAGGTTCAAATCCACATTCATCTATGAAGTTGAGATGTTTTTAGGATATCAACTCAGCCTAGTCTAAGATAAAAGATTGTTGGTGTACATAACAGCAGACTGAGGGGAGGGCCAACAATTCGCTATATTCCTTGGAGGAAAGGTAGGCTAAGCTTATGATAAATAACTATTGGGAAGAGCATACATAAATCATGCAATCAACATAGTTTTCATCTCTTCATTATGATTCCTTTGTGAGTTGGGCAAAGAAATAAAAAAGTGCCATATATTTAGATCTGTAGAATTAGCAGAGGTAGCAGCAGTGCATGCATGCCAACTAATAGCAAGGACTTGCTAGTGTGACTGGAGTGATAAAAAGCCTTCACAGTTTTTAAAAGTCCTGAACAGTTTTACTCATCTCAAAGATGGCCTATTGCCATTACTGACACTCTTCTGACAAACATGTGTGCAATTATTTTATTGACTTTCTTCAGAATTTCTATTTTACTTAATAAAGTCATTGTTATTTATATTCAGCCTCAAATGCTAACGGTCTTATTATCTAATAGGGATGGGACTATTTCTTTCTCTCTCTTTTTAGGAATTTCCTATAAAGAATGAATTGCAGGCCTAGTGACATGAAACTGCCCTGATTTTTCCAGCAGAAAGGGAAATTCATTATGGATTTATTTTCCAAGTACAATATGTTAAAAGGAAAACAAAAGTTGCACATTTGTTCCTTACTCTCTTTGCAAACAGCAGTAAATCAGTTTCTCCATGGACTGCCACTTAAATTAAGCAACACAATTTTACAAAAGGGGAGGGGGAGTGTGTAGTCATCATAGTGTTAGGATTGCTATCTCTATTCTAAAGGGTGGAGCACAACCAACTGTCCTTTTGCATCATACACATTTTCAATAGTTTTAGCTTCAAAGAAAGAGGAAATAATGTTTTGGGACTGGATCAACTGGTAAAAGGTGAACAAGATTTGATAATGTGATTTTTACTCCAAATGCATCCTTTTTTACCTGCGTTACCTACATGTGACTAATACCTTCCAAACTTGGATTTTTTGACACACACCCAAAAAAAAGTTTATTTAAAGAATAACTATCATGTTTCAAAACCAATAGGGCTTCCTGAGATACAAGAGCTGTGTCATGTTTTTGAAAGATGTCAAGCTGTGGGTTTGTATAGAATGAACTCAAGTGTAACAAAGTGAGTTTTCAGTTAATCTTGTCCCAGAAAATCCTCCTCCTCTCCTCACAGATTTCAGGGAGTCATAGAACAGCTGGGAGAGTCAAATCCTTTTGCAATGAATGGCATTCTAAATCTTTTTCAAGTGTACAAATGAAAAGAAAACCAGAATTTTACTAATGTTTCAGCAAGAAGTAGTTGAATTCACAGCAGACTAATAATAGGATTACTGCAGGATGATCTATTTGGGGCTACGCTTGAAGACCATCCTAAAGTTAGAATGGCATGCAGTGATGGGCGCCCCTACGTTTACCCAGCTCATACACCTTTTGTACAAACTGCACTGGCACCCAGTTTCTGGGTGCAATTCAAGGTGCTGTTATTACTTTTAAACCTCAAATGGCAGTTTCAAGTTATTTGCAAGTAGCCTCTGCCAAAGAACACGTCAGTCTACCAGACCAGACAGGGTAGGCATGCTGCTAGTGCTTTCCATTAGATGTTGCCATCTTATGGAAATATGCCTTTACCGTGGCAGAACTGAAGAAGCTTCTTGGCTGAGAAGCGAAACATATTGAAGGAAAAACAGTTGTCTTTTGAAAAAGCACCTTTGGGAAAAATTAGCAGTAAGAATCTCACAGTCAAAGTATTAATTTGATAGAGCTTCAAGCTGTTAAAAAGATATAATTGAATGTGGCAAGTATAAACCATAGCAAGTACAGCCTCATGCTTTTCAAATACTACAATGACAGTTCTACTCCCAATAATCTGTGTCAGGCTCCAAGTAATGCACCCATCACAAATCAAACTCCAAAATAAGCAAAATAAGTTTAAAACAAGGCAAGATACATTCAGAATAAACCTCAAAGCCAGCAACATAAGCCAAGAGAATCCCTACACACAATGATATCATAACCTCACAGGTGGGATGCCAGGTGTAGCTTTAGAAGCTTCAGTAGTTTCTGAAAAGAAATTTAAGTACTACGTAGAATACCTAATTGTGTTAGCTTTTCCAGGGAAGATTATTCAAAACGAATTTAACTCAATACCCTGACTATTCTCCCAGGGGTTTGGGGCAGGTTAGTCGCCAAGCCGTGAATCGATGGGATTTATGGATTCGTTTGCTTGTTAAAGCACATTAAAATTAAGTTTAGATTCAATGTGAACACAAGAAACCAGGAACCTGGTGATTTCAAGTTAGACAGTTTTTCTGTCGTTAATCTTGGGTTTTTGTGCTCTACCACTTAGTTTGATTGTATCTGTGAATCAGAATCAATGTCAGCATAAAAGTAGACAAATTTGGCTCATTGTTTCAGAGATATTTCCTTAACCTAAACAGAGAAATTGAGTGACCAAGAGTAGGTAAAAAGCAGTAAGAACCGGAGGAACTTCTGACTTACTGCTGGCTTCCCCATTGAGCTTCCTTGTAGGAATCTGTCAGGGAGCATTGGAAACCGTGGAATTTGGACACATTCTGGAAGTCAGTCCAATTGAAGTACCTTGTGTTCAAAAATTGTTCCCCTACGATTAACTATTTTGCCCAGTTAAAAGGTCATGACAAGAAGAATCTTAGTATTATAGACACTGCAAATCCAGTTTGATGTAGTGGTTAAACTGCTGGCCATGAAAACCAACTGGATGACCTTGGGTCAATTACTCTTTCTCTTAGTTTAACTCCTCACTACTTGTTATGGATAAAATAGGGGGGATGTGTGTTGGATATGCTTGTCACCTTGAGTTATTTGTAACAATAAAAAGCGGCATTAAAGTACAATAAATAGTAAAACAAATTCTGAAAATTGTATTTTTAATACAGTAGTCCTCAACTTATAACAGTTGAATGTTCAAAGTTACAACAGCACTGAGAAAAGTGATTTATGTCCATTTTTCACACTTGCAACTGCTGCAGCATCACCATCGTCATGTGATCAAAATTCAGTTGCTTGGTAACTGACTCATATTTATGACGGTTGCACTGTCCCAGTCATGGGATCACCTTTTGCAACATTCTGACAAGCGAAATCAATGGAGAAACCAGATTTACTTAACAACCGGGTTACTAAATGTTCAACTGCAATGATTCACTTAACAACTGAGCAACAAAGGTCGTAAAATGGGTCAAAATTCACTTAACAAATGTCTCACTTAGCAACAGAAATTTTGGACCCAATTGTGGTTATAAGTCAAGGACTACCTGTACCAGGAACGAGGAACATGTCAAATACCAACCGTTAAATTCAATTCCCAGCAGTCTCAGTAAGCAATGCATAGCTAATGTTGGAGGCTGATGGAAGATTCAGCCAAAAATGTCTGAGGATCACACAACAGGCTATCCCTGTTGTTAAGCAAACATTTATAAAGCTTTGGCAAGGGGTAATGTAGTGGTTGGAAATGAATGTATCAATAAAGAGTTACAGAGAACTAAATCAATTTGACTAATTCACAAGATGAAATGGGAAGCCATATAGGGCAATGTAAAGCTGCCCAACTGAAAAAGATGAGTATTTTATTAGTACAGTGGAACCTCTGGTCAGGAACGCTTCCGACCATGACAAAATTATCGTATTTTTCGGAGTATAAGACGCACCGAAGTATAAGACGCACCTAGTTTTTGGGGACAAAAACAAGAAAAAAATCT
>JANHFT010002044.1:0-25729 GCA_032467955.1 Pseudoxenodon macrops
TGGTAAAAAAGCAACCTTGAACTAATAAAAATGAATAAGATGATTTGGAATGTAAATATAAATGTTATGTAAAAATAGATGAAATTGGAATGTGATGATAAAATATGTAACTCTCTATATGGGAAAATAAAAAAATTGTAAAAAAAAGACAATGATCAAGGTGTTGCATGAACATGGCTTCCTCGATCAACACGAAGAGTCACTTCTCTCCAATCAATCGGATGCTTCACCTGGGAGTGATTATAGACACCTCCCAATGTGTGGTCTATCTTTTTCCAGAGAGACAGGACAGATTACAATCCTTATCAAGACACATCATGACAAGTATCTCTGGCAAGTCTATCTCAACTTCTAGGCAGGATGGTGTCCTGCATCTCCATTGTACCTTGGGCACGTCTTCACACCAGGAGCCTCCAATGGTTCCTTCTATCTTACCAGAAGTCGGGCCGGAATATCTCTCAGGAGAAGGTTCTTCGATCCTTCCATTGGTGGTTTTCCCAAGCCATCAACAGAGACTGTTCATTCAAGGATCCTATTCGTCTGACCATTACAACAAACCCAGCCTCTTTGGCTGGGGAGCTCATCTCTAGTCATGACCTGGAGTGGAAGTGGCATATCTTAGATGTTAGGAGAGCTCTCTGTATTTACATTTCAAGAACCTGTCCCTTCAGAAAGATAGAATCCCCGTTGGTTTTCTTTCAGCCATTTATGACAGGTGGCAGAATAATGGCCTCAATGGTGGGGAGGTGGCTTAGGGTGTATATTGCCAAAGCTTACGAAACACGGGGTCTCCCAACGCCTAGAGGAATAACGTCCCACTTCACCAGGAGTGCAGCCATGACAGCAGCATGGGCGACACAGGCCTCGATTGAAGAGGTGTGCCGAGCAGTTACCTGGTCCACCCCATCCCTGTTTATTAGACATTATAAACTGGACGTGTTTGCTTTGGCTGAAGAGACCTTTGGTAGGCAAGTACTCCAAAGAGTACACATAGCTGAGGGGACTTAGGACCAGACTTTCCCACCCGATTGGGACAGGGTAGCTTTGGCATATCCCATTCCTGCACTCTCTCTAGCCAGCTCAATGGAGAAAGGGTGTTGGTCTTACCTGATATGCCCACTCTCTGGGAGCTGGTAGAGAAAGTCCCGCCCCACCCGATATAGGTCTGGTCCATGGTCAGGAAGGGGCTGACTTTTCTTACAGGACATGTGATGTTCATCAATACACCTACACCGACTGGGAGCCATCAGGCAAGGAAGGCGGGACCAAAAAGTATGAGGTACTCAGTCTCCAATCAGAAGAATCAGCCTTACCCCATTCCTGGAGTCTCTTTACCAGCTCCCCGAGAATGGGCGGATCAGGTAAGACCAATGTCCTTTTGAATTCAGTTGTACTAACATTGCAAAGTCAATAACAGGTGCAAGTAAGAATACATGATGCCAAAGACAATACTTTGAGTGTGCCAGTTGAGGCTATAGATAGTTGAGAACAGTGGTTCTCAGCCTGGGCAACTTTAAACTATCTAGACTTCAATTCCCAGAATTCCCTAGCTAGCATGCTGAAAGGTTGCAACATCCAACAGGAAAGTTGTTCCTTATATCTGCTATAAATGGTGATAGAACAGCAGGGAACTTTGCGACTCAGCAAAAAGCTTTCTATTGCTCTTGTTTTTAATTTTTGCACAGGTAATTGATAGAGGCAAGCAAAAAAATGGAGGTCTCATCTGGATCGTTCATTCTTCCCAACAAATCCCAATCCCCCATTCCATGTTGCCCAGTTCATTAGCAACACATTTAGGCGTATTCACTCATGTTGTCACATTGTATGATTACTTTGGTTGAATCCAAGAATGTGGTTGAACCATTAAGCATGAGTAGTTGTTAGATATAATGGTAGAAAACTAAACTAGAATGGTTACTCATTTGAAATGGCAATGCTCATTCTGCATTCAAAACATTTTTCCACCAGATCATCTTCTGAATAATCTGTCAGTACTACCCATTTTTGATCATACTGTACTACTTGCCTAGAAAAAACTTGCAGTGCCAAGAGATTTATATAATCTAAAATGATAGTTGCTGTTATTTAAAGCACATCTGTCTTGTTAGAAGCTTGGTTGAATTATTTTGGAAAAACGAGAATATCCAGGAAAATAAGAGAATGGCTTAAATGACAAAATGTTGGATTTAAATAGTACAGCATTTTCTTCCCTACCCCTCCTTTTCTATTTATCACTTTAATTGCTTGAAGCATATTTCTTAGAAATAGTCAAAATACAGACCCAGACATATTTTATATTTAATACATCCCTGCTGGTAGTTTTTTTGGATGCATGACGGTTCTGCCAAATTTGTGGAGATGTTTAGATAGAAAACATTGAGTAATGAAAGTCTTGCTGTGAATTCATTATGGATAGTGCTGCAATAAGTCAGAATAGTGCTTTGCTATATCTTTCTCCCTGTCCAATAATTAGTCAAAGTGATTGAAGTATTGCTGATCAGCTCTTGGGACAGGTGGTAATTGGTGTTTCGGCTTGTCTTGAATAAGATGTCTGTCTCTGCATCAGCAGAAAATAGCTTGATGAACTGGAGGGCGGTTGAATTGCAAAATGGGACACCATGGTTATCTTGCCATGGCTATCTTGCCGTGCCCAACTCATCATAGGATAACTGCTGTGGAACAGCTCCATGTGGGAAAATTCCATGTGGAGTAACTCAATGTGATAAATGTTATCTTGTTTTCTCGACTTTATTTCCATCTTTGGAAATGGACCAAAATGAAAATAATGGCAAAGAAACAGTGGCAGATAACATTTATCATATTGAATTATCATGCGTGGAATTGTCCAGTGGCAAGTTATCCAATGATGAGTTAGCCACGGTGAGTTGTCTGATGGTGAGATGCCACAGTGAGTTGGCTGTGGTGAGTTGTCTTAGACCCATTGAATTGTATATGTTTATATAGATAAAGCCATAACCATTAATCATAATCAGTGTAATGCAAACCATTAAAAGAAACTAATTAAAGCATTGGATAAAAGAAACAAAAATATAAATATATCTTGATCTGCCTTGCAGCATTAACTGGTCTGTGTTGTATAAAAGAAACTTATGCAATGCACATCCAAATCTGAGAGAGCATTTGCTTAACAAACATGGGTATTTTTAACCCATTACAAGACAGGTTAATATGAGAGAAGAAAGCTCAGGTAAATTCTTATATGTGAACGTTAATTGCAGCAGCCAATTGAAGTTCTGAATTATACAGACAAGTATAAATAAATGGAAGATTACATTTGGTAGAAATTACTGGTATCCTAATCATAGTTCTAGATATAGTGTTTAAGAATTGATAATCTTCTCTATTGTAAATTTAAAGTTCAGAAGAAAGTTAGATTATTAGAAGTGTTAGATTATTTTGAGTCTTTTCAAAAGCCAATTGTAAGGCAAGCTTGTAGGTGGGAGAATACACTTTGAATTGAAACATTAGCAAAACAGTTTGGTTGTAACCCATATAGCGTATTTGTTATTTTGAGGCATAATGCAAAGGTGAGTAGGTAACTATGAAATATAAAGTTCTTTAAGAAGAGTGAAGTGGAGACAGAGGGAGAAAAAAGCAGACATTATGTAATTTTGAGAGACACATAAGAAAAAAAATTGTGCATCTGAACTTAATGTTTAACCAGTTGAGTGTACAGAAATCCATCAGGAGGCTCAACAAACAGAGAATTAATATGTCTTGCTACAGACATTCCTAAAATAAAGTGTCAATGCCAATGAGATAATTAGCAAATTATCTCATAGCAAAATAAGATCATTTTACCTCATCAGTTTTTTAAAGCATATATATAATGTATTCAGACATCAAACTTTCATTTTTTGCTATTGCGTTAACATGAGTGCATTCACCAGAGAATCTGGTCTGTTTGGTGCTGATTTATACACTATGGGACAAGTTAATTTGGCACCATATTTTTATATTCTAGAATATTGAACCAATGTTTGGTTTAATTTACATTACATACATGTTTGATGAAAGTGCAGAAAATGAGTTGTATTTCACAGTACATTAATTTTTCTCCTTAAAATTGTCTTATTTGAAATGAAGAACATTGTCTCCTTAAGGAGCAGTTGCTATGCAAAACTGATTTGTTTAATCAGCATGTTGGAAACATATAAGATTAATTGTATATTGGCAGCAATGTACAAAATTCATTATCAATAAGTATTTTGGAGATGAATTTTATTGAAGTCATTGGGAAAGACATAATTCAAGTAGCAATTCATACGTTTTCAATTTCATGCATATTTTGTTTCATTTAATGCGTGTAAATTTAGTATACTTTTTTGAATGATGAAAGACTTGAAATGGCTTCTTTTAAAAATTAAATTATAAAACAAAGTGATGGCAGACTTTGTAAGTATAAAATTAAATATTGTATTCCAATTTTTAGATTAAATGGACCTTCCTTTCAAAATTTAAGGCACTCACTCTGTTTAAGTCTATTTACTCCATTAGTGGGCAAAAGAGGTATTTTCCAGGTCCCAAGAATTTAAGATTGTCATCTGGTAGGATCCAGCTGGTGTGCCTTTTCTTCAGCAACATTTGCCCACTTTAATACTATTTCTCTTGAAATCAGATCAACCCCAATTTTACTGGCTTTTTCTAAACCCCTTAAAAACTGCCTCCCCTCCCACCCACCACGAGGTTGGGAAGTAGCTGAGTAGCTTACAATGCAATAAAAACACAAATATTAAAATATTAAAATTAACAGGAATTAAATAAAATTAGGAACCAAAATCACTAGTGCAATACAGGTGGGATCTTCTTTCTTACTCCACCAGCCATCTTCCACATAAAGTACTCCCACTGAGTCCCCAGGCCAATTGGCAGAGCGAGATTTTGAGGCCTTCCGGAAGGGCAAGACGGTGATCTCATCTCCAGCAGCAAGATGTTTCAAAGGGCAGGGGGCATAGTAAAAATGCTCTTCTCCTAGACCCTGCCAGCCAAAATTCCTTGACTGATTGTTAGCTGCTTTATGTAATAGGCGGCCATATAAATCTAATGAACAAAATATATATATATAAACAATTGCCTCCATCATAGGAAATAATATTTACTGAAACCAACATACTTTTCTAGCTTGAGAGATAATGTCTAAAGCTAAACACATAGGGTGTTAATCACATCTGTTCAGTTATAAAGGTAAATAAAATTCTGTTTTCCGAATCCTGCATTTCTTCTTTGTTAGTAGAAGTTTTCATAGAAGTTTTGGAGATCTTATTTTATTTTGACTCACAAAAGAAGCGCTTGGCCTTATTTTCGGGGAGGTCTTATTTTTTAGGTGGAAGAGGTGGCGAGTGTTGTCACCTCATGGCTGCTGCTGGGTTTTGAGGAGGGCTTATTTTCGGGGGACGGCTTATTTTAGTGCATGCGCTCCTTGGGCTTATTATCTGGGGGCTTATTATCTGGTCTTATTTTCAGGGAAACAAGGTAGGAAATGATGCTTTCACAGTGATCACTGTTTTCAAGGTTTCTGTAGAACAAAATTGTTTAAAAAAAAAGAAATTTACTCATACAAAATAATATAACTCAATTTGCATTAAACTAAGAGTCTTATTTTGGGGAAAGATCTGAAGCCTGTCTTTCAAATCGTTTTTGGAAATGTAGACAGCCCTAACACCATAATCAAGTTTATTAAAATCCATTGATGAGAATAATCTTATCCTGGCTGCAACTTTTGTTGTCAGTGTTTAAAACTGGTTGTTCCTTCCAGAATCAAAGAAAGAAAGAAAATGGAAAAAGCCAGTCTTAAAAGAAACTAAAAGTATCTGAAAAAATCAGTTCTTAAGATATTGAGCAGATGCCATATTTTGTTTAAAAATATTGGGCTGAGGTTTCAGCTAAGTACTTCCTCTAATGTCAGAAAATGTCAAGGAGAATATTGCTGCAAGTTTTTAGAGCTATTATCATACCTAAACTTTGTCTTCTGGATTTCTTTTGAGCAAGTTGGTTAACAGTAGGACTAGAAGGTTTATGCACAAGATAGCATCATTGATTATCAATAGGAACTTTCGAGTGTTTCTTTGGAAATTATTTCTTTTTGTGGAAAATTTTAATTTATTCAAAGAAAATTGAAAATACAAAACATCAAAATATTTAAAAAAGAACCAAAAAAGCCACAACAAAAAAGATACTAACCAGAAAATGTGTCTTAAAAAAAAGGGGGGACTAACAAACATAGACAACAGCCTGGTTAGTTGAATGCTGATTAGTATAATACAGCAATGTTGGTTTCCTATATCTTGCAAAACAGGCCAAAATAATTTTAAACTGTTAAATTACTAAACCTATTTCCAAGTTTTAGCTGTTATCTATAAACTATTGATAACAAAATGGTTAACAGAAAAACAATAATAATGAACATGTTATGTAAAAGTATAAAAGTAATAAAAACTGAAGAGAAAGACAAGGCTGAAATTCCAAGAACCTTCTGTTAACAAACTGTTATTGTAATCATCTCATAGAAAATTTACCATGGCTTCAATCCCCAGTTATCCCAAATATTAACCCTAATTGGTCCCAGATGAAATATCCATGTTTGCTTCTTTATATCATCTCTTATCAATTGCTGACTGATTGAATAAATAAGTCCAGTCTCCAAAACGAATCTATGTAACCCGCCCCCAAAACAGATTAAATTGTTCCTCAATTAGATGTATTAAGTTCATCGCCCACTCCTTCAAACCCCTTAAGAATTGGCACTTGTCCACCTAGAGAGCTCTCTGCTGTTATATAAAAGCACAGTGTTAAGCTTGGGGAAGGTGTATGGAGTCAGCTTTATGATTTCTGAATCTATATTTCTTCCTGGCAATTTACAGCTGGAAAAAATCACATTTCTTCTCCATATTTTCTACCATCAGTGTTATTTCTGTGTGTATATTTCTTCATAATAAATCTGCTGCTACAAGATCTTCTGGTAGGTTTAAAATACTTAATGTCCATTTTTTAAAAAACATATACTGCGGTATGACTAGAAGGTTTGTTGCATAAGATCACTGATTACCAATAGGAACTTTCCGAAGTGTTTTTTTGGGAATTCTATTTTTTAGAAGCAGAATCAAGACAAACTTTTATCATTAAGATTTTAATGGTTAATCTTTATTGTGTATCTTTATACACAATATCTTTATATCTTCTATTTTCTATTTTTGTCTATTCTGCATTTTATTAATTGTTAATCACTTAAGTGCTCAAACTGAGTAGATAAGGGAACTTATTTTATATTCATTCATTCATTCATTCGGTCATTTAATGTCAATTTGTATAGCCCACTGTTTATATGCTACTAGGGACAGCGAACAGGATGAAAAACAAATCTGTTGACATAATAATTAAAAAACATTCTGGTTTTTAACAGTATGTTTAACAGAAAAAAGGGCCACAATTATACAACAAACCATCTCAGGTTTGATAGTTTTCTCACTCAATATCTCACCCCAGTGCCTATAGAAAGAGCCATGTCTTTTGCAGCGTAGCAAGGTTAGGTCATTTGGAACTCATGGCTAGATATAGCAAGAGAGACCTCATACCTCTTGGGTTTTATAAATTGACATTGTATAGCTGGGATCAAGGATGGGATCTTTTAGATCTGTTGGAACCAGCAGATACAATTGGAGATATCAAACAAACAATAGCCTTTTATGCATAGATTGTGTGTGTGTTTTCTGTTTGCAAATTGCTCTGAAGGCCTTTGCCAGTTGGACTGGATAAAAATTTAATACATAACTTGTGGAGCCCTTTTTATAAATCTGCTTCTGTGATTAATGTAATTGCTCCATATGTTACAGAGGTGATGTTTTTGAATTTTGGCCCTATTGTGTATGTCTGTTTCATGCTGTGAAGTATCAGGCAATCATGCTGCAGTATTGCGAGACTATTTGGCTGTGAAGGAAATAATTATGCTATATTAAAGAGGCATGGTAGGTAAAGTGAATTGGAAACAAAATGGTTCCCACATTGCAATATTGGATTGCTTAGAAAATGTAACCTATGATGACAATTTAGAACTTATTATTCATGATCTTTTCGATGCTTAAATCATACTGAGAATTGATGCGCTGTTCTTATACCAATTTTCAAATAGGCACATCTGTTCCTATCAAATCTTCTCTTAAAGTACTGTCACCCTTCATTCGGGTTTGCTGAGGAAGAGCAAATTCTTCATTGGTTTGGTAATGTTCTGAGTTTTTTATGAGGAAGTTTTAGTTTGGAGTTTTGGAAAGTGGAAGAATTGAGATTGTGGAGAAACTGATGAGATTGCAATGAAAAGAAATCAAAAGCGCTATCTGCAAAAGCCTAGAAAGAGACAGCTTGCAGCATGTGACACTATAAACATTCATTCAACAGTAGTGTGGAAACCTCAGCATGGTGGAGTAGGATTTACAGCATCCCTGTAAAAGGAGATAGCCTTGTGCTAGATAACAGGGATTGTAATTTGTATATTGGGAAGACTTTATATCTACCAAATCAAAATGGAACGAAAACCTCAATTTTTAGTCCCATTATTCTTAACAGAAATGTAGTAGGGATTACAAATAATATATTTAAATCTTCCTGTTTTTATTCCAAACCAGTACATAGAAATCTTCCCAATATCTCAATGTATGGTTTTCTGGTTCTGATTTTTGGTCGTTCTTAATAAAAAAATATGTTGCTGCTTTTATTATTTTATTTTTTTCAGTAGTAAACATTGGTGCCTGTTGCTAATTTGAAAATGGATAGTAGGCATCTTGAATGAAATCACTTGTTCACCATTATTACCACAGCCCTATCAGAAAACCTGTTTCAGAATTTATTATGAAAGAAAATGCAGTGGCCAATGTTTAAATTATTAAGGGTGTTTCTTTTCCTTGCCAAAAATCATATTAAGCTCCACGTTCACAACTGGAGTATGAAAAATAACATGCTTTAGTATAATTAAATGGAATTAACATTCATGTCATTTTTATTTTATTTTATTATTTTATTTTACCAATTTGAAGGCTTTCTGACTCATGGCGAAACTATAATTTATAATTGACACTGAGAACAGTAGCAATAAAGAAAAAAAAGTAGTGTGAAGACAGACTTTTATAAATGACCAACCAACCAACCAAATGAATAAATAAATAAATAAATAAAACCCCATTCAACAGGGGATCCATCCTTCACTGTTGAGGAGAATAGCCTGGTCTTCAATAATTTCCTGAATATGGGTGGAAGACATCTGTATATCTTACATATAAATGATATGATAAATGCATGTAAATTCTCCTTGCTGTCATATACTTTGATGGAAATATGGTACATACTACATTCTAGATTGTGGGACAAGAAATAGAAGATGAAGATTTGTGTTATGTGTTGTGACTTGCTCCTGATGGATCAGAGTTAACATTTTTAGGCAGACGTTAGTTCAGTTACATGTTAAACTGGTGTCAGATTTGATTGTCTTTGTGGAAATGTTATCCACATTTCAGTTTTCTCTCAAGGAGAATGGTGTGGGTTAGGATAATACCTCTCTTGCGCAATATTGACATAAATCCAAGCCAGCTTTTGGACTTGGATATGCAGTGTTTAGTAAATGAAAACTGGCATCCATAGTACAGGCTTCAGGAGAGAATGAGACAATTTTAAAAGGATTTGTTGTATCAGCTGGGAATACTTTGATATTATGGAAAATAAGAACAATCTGGGGAAGGTATAAAGAGAGAGTATTAAAAATATGAGCAACAATAGGCCATTTTTAAAAAATGCTGTATTTGCCTCACAGCTTTGTTCTAATCTCTGTCTTCTCTGTCACTTTCATTTCAAGTCTGTCAGACTTCCTTAGTAAACAAACATTAAGTTCAGCAAAAATGTCCTTCTAATAGACAACATCTTAAAAGTAATATGAGGATTTTGTTTTAATTCCATCCATAACCCAAGGCTGTCTGCTTGGGTTGTTAGAATTGATTTCTATTATGAAAGTAATTTTAATAACTTTAAACATGTTAATCTTCCAATAGGGATCAATTAGATATATCTTGTTGGATTTTTGCCTCAGAATCTTATTCAGCAATAGATGCATCTTGATTCAATTTGTGCCAAATGGTGGGAAAGCATGATTTGAACATCTTGGTTTTTAAAAAAAATCTTATGATGTGAAGTCAATTTATAGTTACCCTGTCTTGGCTTTCAATACCTTGTCTTCTTCGAATAAGCGATACAGACAATTACTGTTTTCTCCATTGTTCTAAAGAATATCCCATGTTTTTCCTAAGAATGGACAATTTATGTTAAAAATGGGAATCAGCCATTGTTTCTAGAGTGATCCTGGAGTCTAGATTCCTCCTATAAAATTTAAATGTTTATTACATTACAGAATACTCTATGTGAAGACCAAAAGTAGATTCATAATTTGGACAGAAACCAACTTGTTTTCCCTCTGCCACTTGAACACCACTGCCCATCTCCATACTTTTTACCTGACCATTTGATACTATGTCCTGCAGACTGCCCATTTATCTTGCCTATTTTTCTTATACCCCTACACCAGTGATGGCTAACCTTTTTCTTCTTGCATGCCAACATTGGCAGCGCGCGCGCCCTAGCACACACACACACATGCCACCACACAACAACCCCCATGCACACTGCACTCTGCATGCACACATACACCCCCCCCATTGGCCATTTTTCGTCCTGCAGAGGTTTCAGGAGACTTCCCTGAAGCCTCCAGAAGGTGAAAAAATGGCCCAACAGGACTTCCGGTTTGCCTGTTGGGCTGTTTTTCACCTTCTGGAGGCTTCAGGGAAGCCTCCTGAAGGCAAAAAATGGTCCTATGGGCAAACTGGAAGTTCAGGAATGGACTTCTGGTTTGCCTGTTGGGTCATTTTTCACCCTCTGGAGCCTTCAGGGAAGTGTCCTGAAGCCTCCGGAGGACGAAAACCAGCCAAAAATCAAGGCTGAAAATCAGCTGGCCAGAGCGTGCAAGCACGCTGCAGCTGACAGGGCAACACCTCACGTGCCATAGGTTTGCCATCACTGCCCTGTACTTTCTTTGTGAACAATTTGTAACTTCCACTGCTGTGTTTTGTTTTGTGTTAGAAATGCAAATTGATTGCATGTTGGTAAAATAGAAGAATGACAAAGAAGTGGCCTATTACTGTTTAGTGCCCATAATAAACACGTCATCTGTTTGTTTCAAGTGTTCATTATTTTATCAATTTAAAAAAAAAATCTTGTCTAGTGTAACCCACCACAATACTATAGCAGTTCTGCTGGAATCTGCATTTATTTAGTCTTTGGGTAACAGTTCCCAAAGCAGTATATTCCATCCTACTTGCTCCATCCAGCAAATATTGATGTTCTGAGGAATTTGAAAGCTCATACATTATTCGGACACTTTGCAAAGCCAATGTCCTAAAGTGGGCTTAGGATTTGTTTTTATGGCAAGATGACTACCTTGTTTTTTATTGCCAATAGTAATATTGGCAGGAATGTGTTTGTTGATTTTCTTTTCTGTTTAGGAATAAAAACTTGGTTTCCACAGAAACACTTTGTTTTGGTTTCTTCCTTTTCTTTGTTATATTTTCTGAATACTTTGATTGATAGTAACCCACAAAATTTAAGAAACTCCTGTTGTAAAATTTAATTATAAATTATAAATTCTGTCACAATTGCAATTTTTGAACCATATTTCTGATTATTATAAATTGTGACATGGGTCTGGAATATTCTATTTTTCAGGGTTAGATTACTGAAGGTTCCAGTACTGCTGATGTTAAAGCATGATACACTCTGTTATGATATAATATGTGAATGTGGTAGTTCCATTGCTATCTGATAAGTTTCAAACTGTGAACCCAAACAGACTTGATGCAGGTGAAGTGCTACCATGTGAAGTGCTAGTACTGCTTTATACTGTCCTGGTAAGACTGCACTTGGAATACTGCATCTGGTTCTGTTCACCACAGTGCAAAAAAGATGTTAAGACTCTAGAAAGAATGCAAAGAAGAGCAACAAAGTTGATTAGAGGTTTGGAGGCTAAAGCATACAATGAATGGTATGTCTAGTCTTAACAAACAGAAGGACTCTGTTGTTTTTTGTGGGTGCTCCCTCAGTGGAAGTTTTCAATAAGAGATTGGACAGCCATTTGTCCAGAATGGCAGTGTTGGCGAACCTTTTCGGCACCAAGTGCTGAAATGGGAGTGCTCGCGCATGCTTTCATGCATACCGGAAACCGGAAGAGCAGCCACCTGGGAAGATGATCTTCTAATTTTCCAGCACACGCATGTGCACTGGCCAGCTGGTCTTCATGCGCACATGTGTGCTAGAAACTGGAAGACCATCTTTCCAGTACGCACATGCGCACCCAGGTGGCTGCTCTTCTGGTTTCCTATGCTCCTGCGCACGTGAAGACCAGCTGGACGGTGCACCGGAACCCAGAAGAGCAGCTGGCAACGGCTCATGTGCCTGGGGAGATGGCTCTGTGTGCCACTTCCGGCACACGTGCCATAGGATCTCAGGGGGTTGGATTAGAAGACCTCTAAGGTCCCTTCCAACTCTGTTATTTTGTATTCTGGACCTCCATTATTGAATCTGCTGTCTACCTCCCTGTTTTAAAGCTGTAATGGTGTGAGAGAGTAATCGAATTAATGTTAGATATAAACAACTAATAGATATCTTACTCAGGAACACCCAGAAAAAAGAGCTTCAGAAACTTCAGAGTCTCTGCCTAAATGAACACACTAAAAAATGGGGACTGAAAAGTTTGCTTCTGATATTTTCTATTCTTCCCACATTCCTTGAAACCTGTAATTCTTGCTCCCTTCATCATGCTGTGAGGGCTCGGCAAGCAGTGAGCTCGCCTTTTAAATAATTTGAGAGGGTGGGCTAGTTATTTATCTCTTTTTTTTTGTTCCCACAATCGTGGGTCTACTATGGGAAGTGGGAAGCCACGTAACAAGGAAATTGTCATGAAGTATAAAGTTATCAGTGTGGAGGTTGGTTGTAGTACTGGTACTTTCAGTAATGAAACTGTCTGAATATTGTTTACTGGGAAACATAAATAGGAGATTATAGTAGCCTTCAAGCCCTACATATGATTGTCTCTTTAAAATCTCTTTGGTGATTCTAGGAAGGTATCTGGGCTAGACTAGACTTTGTTGTGGGGCTACAAATCTTTTCTAAAGATTATAATTAGTCCTAGAACTGTTCAAATTAACTTTCAGGCTTGCTCCATATAGAAGTGATCCTTTAAACCAAGGATTTAAGAGCTTACGGTGTTTTGTTCTCGTGGTTTTCTGTTTTGGAATCCCCTTCAGCTGCTTCCATTACTTTTAAGCAGATTAGGTTTCTTTCATGAGAACTTTTTTGGCTTGGAAAGGGGAGGTCAGTTTCAGGTTTGTTTGTTGATCACTTCCTTAGCTTTGGAATAATTCACACATCTTTATGAATAAGGAAATGTTCCATTTGATTGGATTATCCATACTGCTTGCAAATGCTTCATGTGTATATAGTTCATCCCTTCATAGATTCTGATGCATGTCATTGGAGATGGGAGGAGAGGAAGTGTTGATATAGAAATGTTTCGGAAAACTTTTTCTCACATACAGGTAGACCTCGTCTTATAGCAGTTCATTTAGTGATCATTCAAAGCTATAACAACACTGAAAAAAGTGACTTAGGACCATTTTTCACACTTACGATTGTTGTAGCATTCCCGTAATTAAAATTCAGATGCTTGGCAACAACTGACTCATATTTATGATGGTTACGGTGTCCGGGAGTCATGTAATCATCTTTTATGGCCTTCTGACATAAGATAGGGAAGCCAGATTCACTTAACAACGGTGTTACTAATTTAACAACTGTGGCAGGAAAGGTCATAGAACGGGGCAAAATGCACTTAACTGTCTCACTTAACAACATAAATTTTAGGCTCAGTTGTGAGATAGTAACGTGAGGATTAACTCTACAAACCTTTACCAAATACTGAGCCAGATTTCATCCTCACAGACCTACCTTGCCAGACATGTCAAAAGAATAATGTTGTTCTTACTCATTTTTTATTTTTGACATAATGAACAAAATTACTAGCCAAAGTAGAATAACTTATCACATAAACAATGAAAAATGGATCTCTAACAGATAACATTGTGAAACATTTCTATGTAACAAAGTTCTGTTAATTTTAGAGAGTGGCAGGACAATCTTAGTTCTATTTTGCTCTCTTACCATTCATAAGCCGTTGCATGTTTCTAGATAACATTCCTTTTCGGATATTGTGTGCCATGATAATGAAAGAGAGGGAGGGAAGGAAAGGGATGTACGGGTGTTGTTATTTTTGTTTTTAAACCTCTTATTTTCCCACAGCTGTTTTCATCTTTTCTTAATTTTATTAAGAAAAAATATCAAAAGATATATTCTTTCCACAATGTGTGTTATCATAAAAATATATAAGGATCTCTAATGAAATGTGAATTTATTTTTGGGACTATGTCCACTGCAAATGAACATGAACAAATAGATGATCTATCAGGGTGCGAAGAATCAGGACCAAACATTAAGTTTCAGTTAAGATTTATTGCTCCTATTCATAAGAATCTAGTCAACTAACAGTCATTGCTCAATTGGCGCTAGATAAGAGTTAATAGAATTCAAGGGAGATGGACTTGGATCATTTCTGGGAACGTAATAACTCCAGACCCATTTCTCTCTTGACTCTGGCTCCCCGTTCTGCTATTTCTTCTACATGCTCAGGATAAGTTGTATGGTACTAAGATAAATCCTGAGTGACAGCCATACAAGATAATTTCAAGGAAAAATTCTCTATGACTCGCATTCCATGTTGTCCTACCAGACCATGCTTAAGCCACATTAGACTTCATGTTGCAGGACTTCCTGTCATTTTTTTTGTTCTCCTGTCTCCTTATCACCATGAAGAACAATCCACCTGAAATACTGTAGGGCAGAGGGAAGCAGTGTGAACATATGAATAATTTTGCTAGATCAGGGTAAGATCTGTTTTGTGAGCAGTCTTTTCCCCAAAGTGATCAAGCAGGAAGCTGGGGCAATAATTCACCCTCACTGTAGATGTAACAACTGAAATTCAGAGCGGATAAAGTGATGAAAACGGGAAAATATTGATTGGAAGGCGACTCATAAAAGAGAAACCTGTATTACAAAATGTGCAGTACTCTAATTGGACCAGGTGAAATCAAGGGGATGATTAGATTTCTGGACACTTTCCCACAACGTTCTAATAATCAAAGAAGGTGAATTCACGAGTTGGCCTGTTGATACTTTCCCCCAAGGTTTGTATCAAGTAGATAAGAATTGTAGTTGTTGTATCAATCATTTAATAATTGTAGCTATTAAATAAGAAGAATGCATCCAAATGCATAGATTTGGAATATTGGAACAGTAGTGTATTCATCTCTTCCTTTTCTTCTTCTCCCACTGAATGGGGAGAGAGGTGTATGAGAGAGACATAGATAGGCAAGCATATACTGTTCCGAATCATCCTGTAGGGAAGAAGAAAGATTTGAAGAGAGCAGATGTGCGGTCTCAAGCAAAACAAAGTTCTGAGGTCAAAGAGCATCACTGTGGGATCCAAGCCCTGGGAGACCTGTCTAGTCAAAGGAGCAGAGCCCAAAATTAACTGCATTTTGTTTATACCCATGTCATAATCTCTTTAGTCAGAAAAACAAATTCTGATTAGACTCTAAACAAGCAATTCTCCTTGCTACAAAGCAGGCTTATATCACTTATGCCAAAGCAAGAGTCTCAGGAATAATTGTAAATGAAGAATCATGGTACTTCCTTTCTTGTGTTCTACTTTAGAAATTACTTTAATTCACCTAATTTTATTTCATTTGGGAATAGGACGAGACATACGTACTTCTCAAATGTTTCAATAGGTTTCTCATTCTCTGATAATGGCCAATGTGTTCTTTTTAATATGTCTAGACTTTTTAACAACTTCGTAGTTTTCCATTTAAATTCTTGTTATACTATGCAATACTCAGGTATGTTCTGCTACCTTGATTCATAGGAGGAAACATTTATGAATATGAGACCTTGATATTCTCCATTGCACTGGGGAGAGAGAATCCAGGAATGGGTGTTGCTCCTCTCTTCTGCCTGGAGATTGAACCTGTCATCATTTTTGGTGCTATCCCCTTTGCTTGCTTTCTCCCAGTTTGGCTCAGTCTTCAGCCAGATAGAAACGTTTAAAACAAATTGGACTTCAACATCAATTCCTGGATCCTCTTTGAAACCGTGAGACAAAAGGAAAATAATTTATTTGCGATCGCTGAGCAGCAATCAGATTGGCTAACTGGCCCGCTGGTTCGCTGCCTCTCCAGCTATTTAAAAGCTGAGGTCCCTGTCTTCTTCACAGTGGAGAGGGGCTTGAATCTGAGTCGGCTCCTAGCCATCGAGCCGAGGCCCTAGGCATATCCTGCTCAAGTGTTGGATGGGACTCAGTCCCTGTACGGCTTCGTCAGAGCACACTGACAGTGGCTGGCACAATTGGCGCAATTACAAGCCACAGAAGCAGCAACCCATTGCGGGTCAGATCTGCCTATCGATACACTGGAAAATGGTGGCTCCACAGTCTTCTACCAGCCACCAGCTACAGGAGGGGGACAATAGGGCTTTCCCTATAAACCCACGAGCTGCAGACAGGACTCTTCCAGCCAAAACAAGGCTACTAATGGAGCGATGGCTCGGAGCCATAAAGCAGCCGCTGTGGGCGACAGGAGCTCCAAAGCAGGTGAAAAGGATGCCAAACAGTGCCAAAAAGCCATTGAGAGAGAACTGGCCAAAGCCAAAAAGGCTGGCAGAAGCCAGGGCCTAGGAAGTCCTCCCAGGGGAGGCATCGTCATTTCCTGCCCTTCAGAAGAGCGACCGTTAGAGCCTTGCAAAGAAACAAGCATCTTGCAATGAATATAGTACCGTGCCTGGTCATCAGATGGTGCTAGAGAGCTGATTTCTCCTATTCAAATGGAGACACATGACAGATCTGAGGCTTTCTTTAATGCAACTGCCAGCCTGTCTGCAGCAGGAACAGAGGGCCAAATTCCTCTTTTGAGGTCAAGACCATTACCTGAGGCTAACTTTACCCCTACTGCGGTGGGGCTCCGCCCAGGGGGGGGGGAGAATGAGTCAGAATTGTCTTACCATTTGAAAATGATTATTTCCCAGGCAATAACGCAGAGAATACCTGCAGGCCTGCAGCAAAGGAGTCAACCTTCCCAAAGCTTTACTCATTAACAGGCCCAACAATTGCCAACCATGGCACAGGGTCCCTGGATGGAACCTCAGAGCCTTCCCTCTCAAGCCCCTTCCATTTGGAGCAGATATTCCTCTGGAGAAGAGGATTAGTTTATGGTTCTTTCAGAGGATGAGGGGATCGCCCTTGAACCATCACCCTTCACTGGTCTCTTTAGACTTGATTTATTTAAGTCCTTGTGCACAAGGCCAAAAGCATAACCAATCTGGAATCTGACTCTGTTTCTGAGGTAACTCCTAGTGCAATGGATTCCGGTCATGTGCTCTTTTCAGAGCTCAACCATTGAGAATGAGGTGATTCCATCATCCCAGCTTTTCCTGAACATAGTCCAGAAGCAATGGACCAATCCAGGGACGGCACCTCCCTTGACTGGAACTGAAAGGAAACTATATAATGTAGCGGCAGACCTTTCTGAGGCCTTGCAAACGCCTATTGTAGATAGTCCAGTGGCAGCCTTACCAACAGCTGCACTCCTGCCTACTGATGCCATTGATGGCCTCAAGGCAAATGACAAGAAGGTGGAACTGGCTGTCCATAGAGCACATCAGGCCTGGGCAATGAAGACTGCCATTTCCGCTTCATTTTTCAATCGGGCCTCCTTGCTCTGGCTTCATCTGATGCAGGCGAGGGTCCCTCTAGAGGATGTCAGATGTCACCAAGACATCAACAAATTAGTGGCTGCTGTTGAGTTCTTGGCCGATGCCACCCTGAATGCAGCAATGTTCATATCTAGATCTATCGCTTCCTCTGTAACAGCCCATCACCTGTTATGGCTTTGGCATTGGCAAGCTGACAACAAGAATAAGTGGAAGCTGGCACCTGCTCCTTCATGGGCAGAAAGTTGTTCGGGGAGGCCCGGGACCTCATCCTTGTTGAAACAAAGAACAAGGGCAAGGCTATGCCTTCCCTGTACAGATGGGGTGACCGCTGCCCCTCGTCCTATTATCAGAGGCAGCCCTTTCGGGTTCCAGACATGGAACTCGATTACAATCAGTTCCAGAGACCATACTCTGGCAGACAGGACAAACAGCCAGACAAGTTTGGGTTTCAGAACCGTCAAACATTTCCAAACAAGCGGCCCTTTCATGGGGAAGGAAGTCATTCCTATTGCCACTCTAGGTGACTGCAAGGCCGACCCTCCAATGAGCAGCCGGTTCAGCCTCTATGCCGATCAATGAGCGGCTACAACATCTGACAATTGGGTCCTCAACAATGTGAGGTTCAATTTGGCACTCAAGTTTCTCTCCACACCTCAAGTTCTTTACACATTACTGCGTGTCAAGGGACACAACAAAAATAGGCCTTATGGGAACAGCTATTCAGCATCTGTTGGATATCCAGGCCATTCAACCAGTCCCTCAGAACTAATAGGGGCAGGGATTTTATTAAATCTTGTTCGTGGTCCCAAAGAACTTAGGGATATAGAGAGTCATTCTAGATCTGAAGAGGCTAAACAAATACCTTACCTACAAACCTTTCAAGAGGCAGTCACTCCAGACAATACTGGAGTGCATCTGAAGGAGAAACTTCCTCACCTCCATAGACTTGACGGAGGCATACCTGCATGTGCCAATTCTTCCTTCCCACAGGCAGTACCTCCGATTCTCTTATGCAAACAAATGTTACCAATACAAGACTATGCCTTTTGGCCTATCATTGGGACCAAGGAATTCACATAGTTGTGGGCAGCTCTGCCGGCCTACCTCCAGGACGATATACTGTTCTAGTCCTCCTCCAACCATCAGGCAGAGTAGGCCTACAGACAACAGGTACACCAGGACCATGGCTTTCCGATCGACACCAATAAAAGCCATTTTTCTCTGACCACCTAATTACTCCATCTTGGAGTGATCATAGACACTTCTCTGTGCATGGTCTCCCTTTCACTGGAGAGACAAAACAGCTTACAGACCTTAGCAAGGCACATCCAGAACGAAGGTACAGTATCTCTGGTTCTCCTGTCCCAGCTTTTGGGAAAGATGTCGTCCTGCATTTCCATCGTACCGTGAGCATGTCTACATGCCTGGACCCTGCAATGGTTCCTCCTGCCTTACCAAAGATCTGACAGGAGCAACTCAACAGCCAAGGTTCGAGTTCCACAGGAGGTACTTCTGCCCTTCCAATGGTGGATGTCCCAGGCCATCGCCAGGGGATGCCTGTTCAAAGAACCTGACCATCTAACCATCACGACAGACACCAGCATCTTTGACTGGGGGGCACAGTCATTGTTAGCCCAGGGCAGATTCTTCAGGTTTGCATCACCAGGGGTAAAGGGGGTCGATGCTCTCCGCAGCCCATGGCCCTGGGGGCTCTTGTATTCCTTTCTTTCCCTCCTGCTAATTCCAGCAGTAATTAGGATGGTTTTGACAGAAAGGGCAGAAATTTTATTCTTGGCTCCCCGCTGGCCCAGAAGACCATGGTTTGTTGACTGGTCAACCTCTCAGTGGCCCGGCCCTGGAAGATACCCCAGAACAGAATCTCCCTCAGCAGAGGGCCCTGGTCCATCAGATCCACAGTGGCTCCAACTGACTGCCTGGCAATTGAGCGGAGGGTCTTGAGTCAGGACAGCTCAAGGTCAGGACCTCCACGGTCATCAGAACCATACTGGCCTCTAGAAGGCCATCCAATGAAGAATATAAGATACTACCTGGAAGGCCTTTTGCACCTGGTGTTCCAGGACAGACATTGATCCTTCTTTTACGTCAGTGGCTCAGGCTCTGGAGTTCCTCCAGGAAGGTCTGGACAAGGGATTTACACCTAATTCAAAGGCAGGTGACAGCACTGTCTTCGGTCTTTGGTCTTATCGTGTGGGAGTCTGGAATTTCTCACTAAACATCCTACTATGTGCAGGTTCCTCAGGGGCGGAACAAACTTGAAGCTTCCAGTGGTTCACAGGTATCTCACCTGGGACCTGACTTAAGGTTTTACATGCTCTCACCAAGGGACTCTTTGAGCCACTACAATCAGCTAGCCTGCACTTCCTCACATATAAGGTGGCCTTCCTTGTGGCCATCACATTGGCCAGATGAATCTCAGAACTGGTGACCATTTCTGTGAGGAAAGACCTATGAATATTCCACCCAGACAGGGTGGCCCTATGATTGGACCCCTCCTTCATTCCCAAGGTGAATTTCTCGTTCCATTGGGCCCATAAACTGATACTGCCTAATTTCTGCCTGGGACCAAAACATGCCCTGGAGAAGAGATGGCACACCTTGGACGTTAGGAGGGCATTTATATTAAGAGGACTTCCTCCCTCAGGAGGACAGAGTCCTTGTTTGTTTGTTTCTTTCCAGCTCTCCACTCTGGGCAACAGGGTTACTCCATCAACTGTGGCACGGTGGATCTGGGCGTATATTGCCAAGGCCTACGAGCCCATTCCACCAGAAGCGCAGCCACGACAGCAGCGTGGGTGACACAAGCCTCTATAGAGGAGGTCTGTCAAGCAGCTACATGGTCCACTCCATCCCCCTTCATCAGACATTACAAGCTGGACGCCTTTGCTTCGGCTGAAGTGGCCTTTGGCAGACAAATCCTCCAGAGGGTGCATAGTGATGGGGGAACTGAGGACCAGACTGCTTCCTACCCATAGAGAAGACCAGCTTTGGTAAGTCCCTTTCCTAGGTAAGTAGGTAAAGAAGGAAGGAAGGTATTTGTGTAATGTATTGTATTGGTTTACACTAGTTTATCACTGGCTGATATACCCAGTTATTTTCATTATGAATAAAGATGGTGAGAACGTGTTTTGTACATATCTGAACTGGACTGCAATTATCTGTTTAATTCTCCAATTGTTTGGATGAAGTTTACAGAATAAATCAATTCTATTCATATGGAAAAAGAATAATACAGTACTTAACTTGAAAAAAAAAGTGCTTATTTAGTAAAATGCCTGCTGAAATGGATATACAATATAAATAAAATAACATTCTTTGTTTTAGAAGTAATGCATGCATTTGATTAACAAAACTATTTCAATTTTATTTTATTTTTAAATTATAGAATCAAATATTCTCTAGTAATCTGTTGATTGTTGTTTCGTTTTTCTGTGAATTTAGTGATTGGTTTACTCCTAGTATTTGGGGATTAATGGATTTTATTAGACTCCTATCATGAAATATAGTCCATTGTTTGGTCCCTTCCTGACCTTCAATTGTTAGCATCTCTTTCCAGGTCAGTACAAAACGTGGAATCCAATATGGCTTACTTAGTTAATTTGCTGAGGGCAAATGTTAAACACAAGGTAGAATATTTTAATCCTAAATTGTAATTGTAGTGATTTATTATTAATGAGGGAAACTGAAGTATGTGGCATACCACATTCAACCCTGAAACCCTCGGATGCCTGGAAAATGCACTGCTGAGAAAATGAGATGACATAGAACTCTGAAAGGCTGAAGAACAAGATGAGATAAATAGGAAGTTGATACTATGAGCCAAATTGCTCTAAAAAGAAGAATGGCATCCTAATATGAGCGTAAATGCCTACTTTGCAAAGTTCTTTATTCCAAGAACTACAAAATAGAGTACTACTTTAAGACATGGTATATTTTCTTTATTAACTTCTGCTACAGTTGGATAAGCACATATATACACACACACACACACGCACACACATATATATACTGAACTGATCTCTCTTACTTAGTGGTTCAAGAGGCAAATTCAGCGTTAGATACAGAGTGTTTATGTTAATGTTGCAAAGGAGCAGCATAATACAATAGGATGAGCAGTAGAAGTCAGAACAAAGGTGAAACAAACAAGACCTTCCTTTACCTTATTAAAGCATTCTTTCGGAACATATTTTTATATTACTGATAATATAACTATATTTCTTTTGGTGTAACGCAGCACTGTACAAAATTAAGGATCTCATGATGGAATGTGTTTTGATTTAAGAGTTTGTGGCTCTTCGCTCTCATCAAAGTTACAGTATTAAGGAAAACTTTTTAATTTCCATTTCCATTGAAGTGCCACTAGGGGGAATTCAAATCACTGAACTCATTCACCAGCTGTTCCAGTTGCTGTATTATTAGCTGTAACCTGCTGTGTATAGCCACCATAATAGTTTCTCTGTGATTCATGCTCAAAATAAGACTTGAAACTAATGGCTTTTGTAGCCAAAGCTTTCAGATGCTAGATTCTAACTTCATTAGGCACTCTGACATTATTTCCTTAAGATAAATCACCTAATTGTAGTTTTATATCTTTAAAGCATGTTGCGATGAATAAGAGTTGATAACAATCAGATTCTCTCCAATGCATCTGGTGACTCAGATAGGCCTAGGAAGTTCCACAGTATGCAGAAGGTATTCTTCCATTCTTCCAGTCACTATTGTGAACGCAACAGCCTCAGTGTCTGTTTTAAAATGAAATTGCACTGGTTAATGGAGAATGTTCAGAGTTTTTATAACAGACTCACAGATATTTAGGATATGTAAATTCAACTTTGTTAGTAAAGTGCAAGGATTTTTTTTAGCTTTGCTATTCTTTTATAATATGCAGCTTTCTCTCTAGGCTTGGTGGTTTCTTGCATGTGTTTCATTACCCAACTGGGTTGCATCACTGGTTTATACTTGCTTTACTAGCTAACTTCTAGTTGATTACTAACTAATTCATTATTAATTAGGTAATAAAATGTTTGCAAGCAAACAACCAAGTTCAGAGAGCATTAAGTACTCCACATCTCAACCCTGACCTGCATGTATTGTTTTCTATTGTTTTAAAATACAGGTAGTTCTCAACTGATGACCACATTTCTGTTGCTAAGTTACACATGTGTTAAGTGAATTTTGACCCATTTTATGACCTTTCTTGCTGTGGTTGTTAAGTGAATCATTGCAGTCATTGAGATAGCAGCACAGTTGTTAAGTAAATCTGGCTTTCCCATTGCCTTTGCTTGTCAGAAGGTTGTAAAAGATGACAGGACTGCAGGGCAATGCAACCATCATAAATATACTCATATTTGCCAAGCATCTAAATTTTGATTACGTGATCATGGAGATGCTTGCTGCAATGGTCGTAAGTAAAAAAATAATAATAATCTCATAAGTCACTTTTTTCAGTGCTGTGGCAATTTTGAACAGTCACTAAATAAGTTGAGCACTACCTGTATTTAAGATCACCTCTCTGCTAAATGATACGGAAGGCTGAGATTAGAAGACAAAAAGGCTGGGATAGCGCACGAGAGAAAAGGTGTATTCTGTAGAGAAGGAAGGAGTGTAGTCAAAGAGGATGGTTTCTACTGTCACTAAAGGGAAGAGAAGGGAAGTCTAATTAGGAAGAAAGTCTGATTCTATGACTTTAACTCACAAGTCTGATTTTTTTCCCCTTTTGCTAAACTATTGTTAGGACATACTCATCTCAACAGCAGATAGAGTAGTGCAAGCCTATGGGCCCGTCCTTTTATGAGCCAAGAAAACATAACTCAGAGAATTTTATTAAAGTTGCATGCCTGCCAAATGGTGTATTGGCTTTCATGCTATGCAGTACATGAGAACATGTAAGAAAGACATGCCCAGCCTGTTTTCACTGTGGCGAATCTACCTGGGAATGCACTCATACTGTCAAAATACCCTCCTTACTCTTTTCATTAATTTCTCAGCCCTTTATGCTTTAATTGTGGCAAATAGAATAGTTGCTCTACAGAAGTCCAATAAACCTGCAGCCTGTCTTCCCAGTAATCAACCACAGATTATGAATTGCACAAAGAATATATATATATATATTCGATGTTCTCCGTGTCTAGTATCTTGGGTTATTTTCATGTCTTGTGGTTTGCATTTGGCCACTGTCATTTTGAAGGAATTTCCTGCCATCTGCATTCAATTGAATTTTCTCACAGATTTGGACTTGCTTATAAATACTGAGATCTGGCAAAGAGAGAATCTTTGTTGTCAGGGGCATTTCTTGAAAACCATTACTATGGAATTGGCAGTCTGCCGGTTTAGAAAATATGCAGAAGGTAAAAAAAGGTACATTCTATTTTCTGGACGTTTTGAATGGATGAAGCTAACTTGCCCTGTTATCAGCTACTGTTGATGGTTCAGTGCAACTTTCTTCCTGTTTAGGTTCTTCTGTCCTTTTAGGTCCCCCCCCCTTATTGGCAGAGTGCAAACCAGGATACAGCAGGAAACCAAGCAGTCCTTAGAATTGTTTTTATTTCCTGGTGTTTCTTTTTTCCTCCTTGCACTGCACCAATCACACGAAGACCTGATTTGCTATCTTACCTAAAGAAAGGAGTTTGGCTGTTGGTTTTGTTCTGTAGATTAATAATCAAACAGCAAATATCTATCATCCATGTTTTCTTTAATTCAGCTGAGGATTTATGTCTGTATGCCTGGCTGAATATTGCAAAACTGTATATTTTGATTTATATGTTAGACAAAGGATCTTTTTTAACAAGCAAAAACTAATTTAAAACAGTTCCACATAGTATTTTCAATAGCCTAATATTGATACCTGGGGGCTGGGTAGTTTAAGATTTAATTGAGATGCTTCCCTGCCATCAAATGCTAGCAGATATCATACTGGCATTAATCTTTGTAAATTTAAAAAAAAGGGGCAGCAGTGCTTTTACCAGGGGTAAGAAGAATGTGTAAATAGTGAAGAGAATATGGCTTCTCTCATAGTCAGCTACATCAGTGAAGCTTTCAGCAAGGGAAACAAATTTAGAAATTAAAAATAATATGGAAATTGCATCGTTCCCCACTCCCTCTTTTTAATTTGTCTGGAGTTGGAGATATGCTAGCACTTTTTTTTCTCTACAGTCCAGGTTCAGATTCCTGTAATATTCGGAATGCAGATGAAGCATAAATCAAATGCTTGGATCAGGAATCCCGAACACAGATCTTGGATGTACCAGTACTGTATGTCTGCAGGCGTCCTTCTTGCTTTGCATGATTCTTAAATTTTTTATCTGTTTGGAAATGGAAAGTTGGCATGTTGCAGTAAAAGCATCAGTATCCATTATTAGCTTTATTTTCTAAGAATGCCTTTGGGTGCCAAATGAATTGCATAAGCTATCTTAGAAAATAAAAACAGTGAGAGTTTGCAGCCTGATGCTTTGTTTGGAGGGACTAGAAGGAACAATTGAGTAGAAAGTGGCAGGGCAGGAACTCATAATATTCTGCAAGAGGTCCTCATTTAATAGCCAAAAGAGACTGGCAATTCAGTCATTAAATGAAGTTGCTACGCAAAACCATGATACAACTCTGTTTATAGTCTAGTAGTAGATTTGGTGTAGTAATTTGGTGCTGACTATGCTCCAGGGGTGAAATCCTACTGGTTCGGCCTGGTTCTATAGAATAGGTTGCAAGCAGCTGGTGATGTCATAGAACCAGTCCTGTTAAAACTCTTAAATCTGTTAAATCTGTTGCCATTTTGTGTGCTTTTGCATTGTGTGTG
>JANHFT010002044.1:25829-46352 GCA_032467955.1 Pseudoxenodon macrops
CTGACCTCCAAGCCACGCCCACAAAATAAGCCACACCCACAGAACCGGTAGGGGAAATTTTTAGATTTCACCCCTGCTTTAAACCATATGTGATTGGAGGGAAAATCACTGTTGATTTGAACAGGATGATTTAACACTGAATTGTAGAGACGACTAAGGCTTGATATGCATATGAGACTATTTATTTTTCAATAAATCTGGGTCAACCAGCATGAGTTTTAAGTGCAAGTCCCCTAACGATAGAGTGAATGAAACAATAGGTGAACTATAGCAGTAATAATAATGTGACGTTATTATTATTATTATTACTACTACTGATACCATTGGCATATTTTGTGGGAGATTGGGTGTGATATTTATAATATTATTCAATGCCCGGGCTTCACATTTGAGCATATATTGCTGAGTGGAGAAAGAGAAGATGCTTCTGGTCGATGCATGAATAAACAAGTATATTTGGACAGACTTAATACATAATTTATACTGATCAGTCACATTCAATCTAGTTGAATGAAACCCAAATGAACGTTATTTCTTTTGACAAACTGGAGTACAGGCAGGCTTAGTTATGGAACAGCTGTGATTGTTGCTGACTTATTTTAAGAGCAATCACTCAACGGAGTTATATTGATCTGTTTGTTTGTTCTATTGGTAACCCCGCGCACACTCTGTAGCCTGCCTGCCTTTGCTACCTGCAGTAGAAAGGCACAGAAGGCCTGAGAGACAGACAGACAGACAGAGAGAGGGATAGAGAAATGGAAGAAGGATGGGTGGATGAATGGATGAAGAGGGAGAGATGGAGAGATGAATGGATGAGGTTGGATGGATGGATAGATGAATGAATGAATGAAGAGGGAGGGAGAGATGGATGGATGGATGAAGAGGGATGGATAAAGGAGGATGGATGGATAGATAGATGAATGAATGAATGAATGAATGAATGAAGAGGGATGGATGGATGTAGAGCAGAGGGATGGATGAAGAGCAGAGGTGAAATGCTACTTACATGGTCCAGTTCAGGCAAGTAGGTAGTGGTGGCCACCGGTGGTTCAGAGAACCAGAGGTGGCCATAGCATGAGGCTCCACCCACCCACCCCAATGTCACCATTTCCGGAGGGGTTTCACCCTCTGCACATGTGCAAAGCCTTCTGTGCATGCTCAGAGGTTTGTGAGTGCGTGCAAGCAAAGCGCAGACTTCCGAACTGGTAGGTAAGGTAAGTAGATTTCACTGCTGATGAGGAGGGATGGATGGAGAGATAAATGGATGAAGAGGGTTGGATGGATGGATGGATGGATGGATGGAGAGATGGAGAGATGGCGAGATGGATGGATGACAGAAAGATCCATCAAACAAAATGGTGATCACACTTGCTTTAATTCTATTTTAGATGTGAGAAGACCAGTCGTATTTAGAAATTTAAAACTAAATTCTAACGCAGATCTTGAAGGGGATGATGATGATCATGATAAAGGAGAACGTAGCCATTATAGAAGATCCTCTTTCATACCTGTATCTCCTTCCAATTACAATTAAAAAAACATCCAGACAATCAATCAAGTGACAATCGTCTTTAAGGCTTTTAACTTTCCCACAAAGTTCAACCTGCCGATGCCCAAAAAAACGTGCCAAGTCACAATCACAATATATTTTTACAGGCTCATAAATAAATGCAACCATTTACCCGAGCAGTATTTCTTTCATATTTGATGGCAATGTATTATGACATTCCCTCATTTGGTTCTTAAAAAAAAAACACCAAAACCCACTAATGTACTTAAAATCTGATTTCAAACTCGGGGTTTTATGGGAAAAAATTATTCTATTGATCATCCATTCATAGACACCTTGAGGGTGATTCATATCGAGCTGTTTAACAAGGAAAAGAAAGATAGCGAAGTAAGAGCATCAGAAGGTTTGCTTCTGAATATACAAAAGAGAATGTAAGAAAATGCAATTTTGCACCTTGGTTTTATATTTATGACGTCAGATGTTTTCCTCTTCTGTTTCAACGTAGAGGAGAAAGGATCTCTTTATCGAGACATTGGCTAAAAGTCTTGGTCAGAAAGACTAAATGTAATTCTAGTATCAGACAAGATCATATGAATAGAATAACAGAGTTTGGAAGGGACCTTGGAGGTCTTCTAGTCCAACCCCCTGCCTAGGCAGGAAACCTTCAGACAAAATGGTTATCCAACATCGACTTAAAAACTTGCAGTGTTGGAGCATTCGCAACTTCTGGTGGCAAGTTGTTCCACTGGCTAATTGTTCAGGAAGTTTCTCTAAGTTGCTTCTCTCCTTGGTTAGTTTCCACCCATTGCTTCTCGTCCTGCCCTTCAGGAGCTTTGGAGAATAGTTTAATATTAACATTCAAGTATTATGTATTTAAATAAACTATTTATCGCTAGTTTAATAAATAATTCCAGCAATGTGTTTTCAGCAGCAGGCAATTCTTGAGAGGAGGCAGCTTCCTGGGTAGATCGTCATGGGGAAAAAAAAAACTCTCTGTGGGCACTAAAAGTTGACGCTGCCTTGATGGCGCACAATCAATGTATCGATTCGGCACTAAACCGCTGGTTTATGGTTTGCGAAGTCGTTACCTTGTGTTACGGCTTCGTGCTAATGGAAAAGTCCATTCTGGGTAAATCATTGCAGAACCGCGATATTTGGGAAGTTCGTGGCAGACGAGAGGCCTCCTTGGCATTCTGCATCTGAAACAGGGGTGGGCTTGTAAATTGCTTTGCTGCTGGTTCGCTTAGAGTCACACCTTGCGCACAGATGCTCGCACAGCAGTCAAAAAGTAACATTCAAAATGGCGGCGCCCGCAGAGATACAGAAGGAACCAGCTCAGCGACGTCATCGCTGAGTTAGTACTGGTCCTATAGAACCGATCCGGAACCCACCTTCTGGTCTGAAGGCACCTTGACGTGAGCAGAGAAAACGAAGGCTCCACGTGCTTTTTCGAGGTTTCCTGAGAGCAGAAAAAAGTGTGACAATTTCTTTACGCTTTGGTGTCAACGTTGGATCTTCTTGGCGAAATGTGACCTACATGAAGTCTCCTACGCTGTGAAGCTCTTCTGGGCTCAACTAACTCCGTTACGATATGGCCAGTCAAGGAATTCCATAGTCCCCATCCTCTCCTCCTCCTCCTCCTCCTCCTCCTCCTCTTCTCCTGCTCCCTTCTAGCACTGATGATGTTACCTAGTTGGGTAATGAAACGTCTGCAAGAAAAACCCAGAGAGCACCAAGGACTCCACACTCCTCCTCCTCTCCTCCCCCCTCCTCCTCCTTCCTTCTAGCATTGATGATGTTACCTAGTTGGGTAATGAAACCAACCAAACTCAGAGCCCACCAAGGGCCTCTCCTTTCAACCCTGAGCTACAAATGTTCTCCTTTCTTGAAGGTGATTTATCCCTAACAGAGAGGTGGCTGGAGAAAGCAAGCCAAGGGTGCATTGTTTGCGCAGATAACTTTTTTTTCCAAAACGGGGATCTTCCAAAAGTCACTTCCTTCTCTGATGCATGCGGTGTCTTTGATATTGCCCTAATTGGGTTTCATTGTGCATATTACAAAGGAAGTTACTGTCACATTTCATTACCCTGTTTACTGATCCATTTGCTTAAGAGAGGCCATTACTGCACCGTGCAGACACGACACTTTCTCTTTTCATATTACGAATGCAAAGAAGGCAAGGGTCTCTTGCGGGGGGTTAAAAAAAATAAAAGCCATTGTGAAATCGGAGGACTTAAGATTGAACCGAACAGATATGATTGTATCAACAATCGGAGCTGTGTTAGAAGGAAAGGGATTAAGGCTAGTTTGCAGAAAACTGCAAAATAGCAATCTTCAAAATTGCAAACTCGATTGCAGAAAATACGACTTCAGCAACAGAGGGGTCAATGCCTGGAATGCCCTACCTGACTCTGTGGTTTCTTCCCCAAACCCCCAAAACTTTAACCTTAAACTGTCTACCGTAGACCTCACCCCATTCCTAAGAGGTCTGTAAGGGGCGTGCATAAGCGCACCAGCGTGCCTTCCGTCCCTGTCCTAATATTCCCTTTTATCCAAATCCATTTCATGTATTCATACTCATGTTTATACTTATATCTGTTATATAATACATGCTTTACGAAATAAATAAACTTAAAGCTTCTGCCTTTTAATAACATGGTTTAACACAAAAGGGAGCTACCAGACTCCTGATTCTTGGCAAACTTGGAAGTCTTATTACTATTGTCGTTGTTATGCCAGCATAATGTCTAATAGTGTGATTGCATTGAGGGTTGGCCCTGGGGGCACCTGTGTTCAGGTTGAACTCTCCTTTGGGCCAGGCATGCTCCATGCCAACCTGCCTCTGGAGGGATTTGCTGGGCTAAAGAAAAGGCAGATGTAAATCCCATAATGGAAGAATGATTGACAATCCCTGTTTCTCCTCTAACTTTCAAAGGCAAAATGAGCTGGATTAGAAAAAACTGACCTGGATGAACTAATTTTGTTTTGCCAGGGCTTGTTTCTCTAAAGAAAATGCACATCCACGCAAGTCTCATTGCTTGTTTATCTCAAAGTGCCTCCTACTCAAAAGTCACTGGCTCTTAATCTTAGTGTAGTGTTCATTGCTGCCTTTTTTTTCTCCCCCTTTCTTGGCTTTTTCCTTTGGAAATGTTTCACTTCTCATTCAAGAAGCTTCTTCAGTTCATCAGTTCAGTTCTCCAGAACTGAAGAAGCTTAAATGAGAAGTGAAACGTTTTCAAAGAAGAAAAAAACCACCTGTTTCTCTTTTCGGAAAGAGAGACTTGCTGAAGAATCCACTTTTATCTCATCCCAACCAGGTCATTAAATTAAACTAGAAATCAGATGTAGGGTCAGTCAGTTAACGTCATGTTGGGCAAGATTCGAGAAGATAATTGATCTTATTCCCCATCCAACCCAAGATTATTTCTTCCATTTCCTTGCAACAGCCCAAAAAGAATTGGGGTTCCCACCCATGTGACATAGATAATGCTTACCAATGTTAAGGCAAAACACCCTAGATTGTAGTTAGATTAGACTGTAGTTATAAAGTATATGATCGATGCAATGAAAAATCAACTGCAGGCAGAGTAATAAACGTCTATAATTTTTTTCTGTGAAAATTCTTGTTTGCCAGCTTTAAAAAAAAAAAAGTTTTTATTGGACATATTTCAACATTTACACCACGTTTCCACTCTTTACAGAGTTCCAGTATCGGTATCAGTCATAATTACATAATGTTTCTTTCGGTTTTCTTTCTTTCCAATTGTATACATCACTGTTCTATATATTATATAAATGTTCATATATATGTATTAGCTTTACATTGTATCTATATTCATAAATATATATACCTTTTACCTTTAATCTAGCTCTTAGATAAACTTTATATATGATCTTTATATCTATTTTCTAGCCATTTATACCATAATATCATATAATTTCTTCTCTGTCTTTTAATTCCATAGTTAACCTGTCCATTTCTATGCAATCAAGCACCTTTTTTTATTATCATTCCATCTGAGAGATTGTTGTTCTGCTTCCAGTTTTGTGCCAAAACTAATCTAGCCGTGATGGTTATATGGAGTATGATATATTGAATTTTCTTGCATAGGGTTTCTCTTTTTATGCCTAATAAAAATAGTTCCGGTTTCAACTCAATTTTTTTGTCGTGCGATTTCCTCTAGCTTTTATTTATTTTAATTTTTTTTTGCCTTGAGCTATTAAAAATAAGGACAACCTATATCTAGCATGAGGGCTGTGTTTGTTTTTTATGGAGATAGGTTCCAAAATATAAAGTCACCAAAGAGAAACAAATAACAACAACAAAGAACACAATCCCAGTGTTTACTATGGTTACTATGGTTAACCAAAATATCAACGAAAAACATTTTCTCCTTAAATGAGAGAATAAAAATGTTTCAATCATAAACGTTTTCTGGTGAATATTTTTTAAATTTTTTAAATTCTTTCTTTTAATTCTATTTTTAATCAAGCAATTAAATATTTATCACAGTACAATTAGAAATACTCAAAAGAGTATCCAGTTAAATATTGTAACTGAATAATAACAAGTAAAATAAATGTTAAAATCATAATTTGGCAACCTATCTGTCAGCTACATGTAAACAAAAATACAGCTTAAGCTATCATTAATCCTTAAATTGTGAAGGCCTGTAGTCATTAGATACTAAAATGCAACAAGGCGGTAATGCCAAAAGATTTGGTGCATTAATTATGTAAAATAGCTATAATGGCTTATTCATCAGGTTCTGACTAATCCTTAGTGCTACTTCACATGATCTAGTTACCTGCACTGTGACTACAATCCACTCATCTTTAAGCAGCCACTGAAAATAAACAGTATCTGAACAGCCAAATAATTTATTTTTCTCCATTCTTCCTGCTTCCTTCTATCGTTTGCTAAATCCAATTTATTGGGATTTTTTTTTTAAATTCCTTTGTGATCATAAACTCGCCAGCTTTTTACTTTGGTTCACTTATCTCAGGTGTGCGATTCAACGTATTTTCCACCTTCATTACTTTTGTAAATAACTCAAGACGATGAATGTAGGCAAACGCATCTTCCTCCTTCTATTTCCATCACAGCAATAATCTTGTGTGATGGATTGGGCTGATAGAGAGTAAAGTCATTCGGCCAGTTTTTCCATGCCTACAGTTGGATTAGAACTCACAGTAGCCTGGTGCCTTTACCACTAAACCAAACTGGCTCAATTAAGGGTTTTGTTAAAGAAGTCTCAGCTCAGTGGCTAAGATGCTGAGCTTGTCGATCAGAAAAGTCGGCAGTTCGGCAGTTCGAATCCCTAGCGCCGCGTAACAGGATGAGCTCCCGTGACTTGTCCCAGCTTCTGCCAACCTAGCAGTTTGAAAGCATGTAAAAATGCAAGTAGAAAAATAGGGGCCACCTTTGGTGGGACGGTAACAGCGTTCTATGTACCTTTGGTGGTTAGTCATACCAGCTACATGACCATGGAGACGTCTTCAGACAGCGCTGGCTCTTTGGCTTTGAAACGGAGATATAACATCGCCCCCTAGAGTCAGGAACAACTAGCACATATGTGCGAGGGGAACCTTTACCTTCTTGCTATTTTCCCCATAGCCTTTCCTGTATTTCCCCCCTACAAAGTGCATGGTTAAAGAACCATTTTTCCTCCTGGAGACACTTGATCTCAGATATCCAACATCTTCTGGATTGGAGGAAGTCTTTTTGCCTGGTCTGCTGAGGGGAGATCATGAAGAGCTGTAGCTCAAAACATATTTTAAATGGTCTAAGATGCACATGTAAGTCATATTTAGAGGCTGTGTACAGATCTCTGCTCATCTAAAGAGGAGAATGCCCACGAACAGGTCAATTGCCTGTGCCTAATTGTAGAATGCTTTTTCCAGTGAGATGCATCTAACTACTAACTACACTGAGAGCATATGCGCCAAGACAAATTCCTTGTGTGTCCAATCACACTTGGCCAATAAAGAATTCTATTCTATTCTACTATATTATTGTCTACCGTGTGCCCTTGGGTAATGATTATTATATCAGGCCTTTAAATATATGAATGTTCTAGTATTTTACATATATATGTTGTGGAAAAAGATTAGACTGCTGGTATACCTTTTACATAATTGTATATTAAATCATCACTTTGGTTGTTTTAAGAAAATATATAGTAACTGTGGTTACTATATAATCTGCTCCGAAATAACCTGATTTTGCAAACACACACATACACAGAAAAACTTTCACAGTTGTATGATTATAATTGTTTCTTATTCTTAGTAACCTAGCTGCTCCCCGATTTAATTATTGAGCTAATTAATTGCAAACAGCACAGAATAACATTATTTATCCAATAAGGTTTGTATTAGACTATCCTAGCATTACACATTCTAGTATGCTCCAGAGAAGAAGATGGTCAATTACATTGGAATATTTTTATGTGTGTCTCCCCACACGACACAATGTACAATGCAAGTAATTTTTTGTGGCATTTAAAAAGTGTGCCTTTTTCTTCTTTTATAAAAGACTGCAGATTGCATCAGTGAGGATGAGTAGTTTTGAATATATTGTATAATTGTGTATTTCCAATGGTTTTGATTTTTGTTTGTTTATTGACATCAATTATCTCTGGATTTACTAATACTTTTACTTTTTACAAATATTTTTTTATTTTATTTTTGTATTGGGTGAATGTAAATGATACAGGCTTTTCAGAGAGTTGAATAGTTAAAAAAAAGTTTAAATGGGTAAATTATTGTTTACTATACTTAACTTCAAAGAAATATAAACTTATCTCCAACAATGTCTACATTTATACACAAACACACTTACCCTTATACTTTTTTGAACAGGAAAAAAGAGAAAAGAGAAAAAAATGCAAAGTTATAGGGAAAAAAGAAGTTACTTCTAAACAAAAAAGTTACAACCTGAACCCACATAATAGCAAAATTCTAAATTTTTGGTTAAAAGGCACCTTGTTTACAATTAACATTTCTAGCATGCATTTGAGACCCTTTCATCTTTGACAATTTCTTGGGCATTAAATAGCAATGATATATCATTTTATAAAAGTTTTGTTTTTACAGATTATATTTTCAATGTAAATTTCAGACCATTTGTCCATGTATTTCCCCCACAGATTAAGCATTATATTATAACCAAATATTTTTGCCCATTGAATCATACAATCTTTAACATATTCATTTTCCAAATCTCAATGACCATTTATAATCCTGAGCTATTTATCAATACTCTTCTGGTTCATGTTTCTTTTGAGCTCAAAGGTTTGTATATCTGCTTCTCTCCATCTTTATTTTATCTTGACAACAACTCTATGAGGGTTGATATATTGATTGATCTAGTTTATTCTGGTCAGGTAGAAATTAAAAGTTTATCTTTCCCCATGGTTCAGCTTCATTTGAATCCTCCCCCCCCCCGTTCAATCATGTCCAATTCTCGGAGAAAGGTCCGTCTAGTTTTCTTGGCAAGGTTTTTCAGAAGTAGTTTGCCAATGCCTCCTTCCTAGGGCTGAGAGAACATGTTTGGCTCAAGGTCACCCAGCTGGTTTTGTGCCTAAGATGGGCCTAGAACTCACTGTCTCCTGGTTTCTAGCCGATGCCTTAACCACTGCATCAAACTTGCTCTCATTTGAATATATTAATTTTATTCTGGATCATTTAAATTACAGATATGTTATTTATTTTAAAAATGATTTTGTTACTACCATTTTTGTCACATATTTATTCATGAAATTCTTGACAGGATATAGAATTGCATTAAATAATTCAGTTAATAAACTACTTTTCTTTTCTTTTTTTGAAACTCGGTCTTTCCCATTCCAGTGTGCTCCTGATGGATTGAATTACAACTGTCATCACCTCAGTCTCCTGCTGGTTATGGATGATGGGAGCTATAGTTCAAATGGATTTGGAAATGGTCAGGAGAACAATATGTGTTCTGCTTGACCACAGCATAGTCATGAGGGAGCATATGTAGAAACACTCTTTGAAACTCTTGAAAGGCTCCAGTTCTCAGAGAGAGAGAGAAAGAGTCTTTTTGATTTCAGCAAAGTTTCCAAGATTCTTTGGGTCACTGGTTTATAGTTTATTTGTTTACTAAAGAAAGCTGTACATTGCCCAAGCCAAATAAGGCTGGCACCACAAATAGAAAACAGATTCCACTTGTTGCATTAGTCAGCTTTTCTTTGAAAATGTTCAATTATGAGCAAGTAACACAATGATGTTCCCTAGTTTGCTGGCCTGTAGGTCTCTAAAAGGAAGGCTCTTAGTTCTCTGCATAAAATGATAGCTGTTGCCCTACTTTGTATTTCCAAAGCAGCCTGGATGGCTTAGCTGAATCATAACTCTATTGTTGCCCCGTACTTTGTTTAGTCTTTGCAAGACAAAAGTCCTTAAGTTGATTCATTGCTGTGTCATGACATAGTGGTTAAACTACTGGACCTCCAGTTCAAATCCTCAAAAGGCGAGAAGATTGGTAAATGTGCATGAATTTACTTAATCCATCTCAAGGTGGTGGTGGTGTGAGAATAAATAGAGACGAGGGAGTGACATGTAGGCTAGCTTGAGTGCTTGGGACACAGTTGAACCAGCGTGCCTACCGTACCATCCCTGTCCTAATATTCCCTTTTATTTGTATCCATTTCATGTATTCATAGTCATGTTTATACGTATATCTGTTACCTAATTCATGCGTGACAAATTAAAATATAGTATAGATAAATATCAATAGGATTAATGGCTAATGGGGAATTCTTTGTTAGAGAGCTTGCAATTTTATCGGAATATCAAAGCATGTAGAAATAAAGTGCAATCTTCTTGTCCTTATGTAATGCTAGAGTTAGTTGACTTTAAGTAGATCAGCTGGTACACTAGTTTCAATTACTATACTAATGTCTGCTTTATTGCTTTTAGCTTTTTGACTAAGTCAGCTGGAGTTACTTTCTTGATGTTGCTGGATCTATAGCATTATTTTTAAACTATTTTATTAAATTATTTTAATAGCTATAGTCCTTTCAATTAGATAAGAGTAAGATTAACTTCTAAATTCTATACATTGGTTTTAGAAGAATTTTAAGAATCTTTATTCACTCACCAGTTCTTTACAAATAGTGAGCTAAATTAATAATATAATACTTGCCTCCTGCCTGCCCTTCCTACTTAGTAAGAAGTACCACTATCACATAATTGCCATGAGAAGTTGCCTTGGTTGAGAAATAATTACTCTTGGCATGTTGAATTGTAGAACCAAAGGTGCAGGGTTAATTCATAAAAATAAAATAAAAAATCTGTCCCAGGTCACCTTTTGCAATCTTCTGACAAGCAAAATCCGTGGGGAAGGCAGATTCACTTAACAGCTGGTTTACTAACTTAACAACTGCAGTCATTCACTTAACAACTGTGCCAGAAATGTTGTAAAATGGGACAAAAGTCACTTAACAACTGTTTCATTTATCATCAAAAAATTTGGACTCAATTGCAGTAGTAAATCGAAGACTACCTGTAATACTTTTATTATACCATCAGCACCATCAAATAATAATATTTGCCTATCCCAGGTCCTTGGGAATGACTTGATAGTCAATAAATATGCCAAATCCAGTCTAAATATCTGGCTGACCATGCGATGAACAAAGTAGTAAAATGCCAAATGCAGTCTAATATCTGATTACGTGATGAACCATAATAATACTATAAGTGTATGTGTGGGCCAACTCCGAGCAACAGTGTTGTAGAGTCACTGAAACAATGAGATGGACGGCAGACATATTTAATAAACAAGCAAATTCTGGATGGAAGTATGGCATTTTTGTACCATCACCCGATTGATTTATATATTTATAGGAACACATTTCTACTTAAGCCTCTTTCTCGTATTCAATTTCCAGGCCAAGCAACATATGTATTAGCTTCTCTGGCTTAACTTTTATAAAATAGTGTTAAAGCATTTTCATTCTCTGCCTCCACATTTCTTTTTGTAGAAACCACAACAGCAGAATAAGCAAGATTTTTGTATACATATAGCAATTCCCTATATTTATATTCGTTTGCACCCATTTTGGGGGCTGAGGAGCCTTCCAAGTCAGTTATTGACCTCACCCCTTTCCTAAGAGGTCTTTAAGGGGCGTGCATAAGCGCACCATCGTGCCTACCCTGTCCTACTGTCCCCATTTACTCGTACTCATTTCCTGTGTTCATACTCATGTTTATTCTTATATCTATTATCTTGTAAATGATTGACAAATCAAATCAAATCAATAAATAAATAAATAAATATTGACTCCTGATTACTGCATCGACATGACCCTCCAGTTGTTTTGGCAAGGATTTTCTGAAGTGGCTTGCCATTGCCTCCTTTGAGCTGAGAGAGAGTGACCTGCCTAGGTCTCTGTGGGGTCTCTCAGTTTCTAGCCTAGTGCTTTAACCATTGCACCAAACTGACCCACTCCTATACTGTCTCAATATCATCATAGGCCTACCTTAAAGTCTTGATTTGTATTGATGACATACCGGTATACCTTGCAAGAAGTGTTTATTATCTGGGCAACCTGGTCTACCCAATTATGGGATGGAACATAGTGCTTCCGCTTTTGCCTTTCAGCCCCAATCCAGGAGCCTTTGCAGGCAGTTGCTTTTGTGACAAACTATTTTTGTGTTAAATTTATATTTACTGACAAAGAAATAAAGGGAGACTAGTATAGATCTATTTCAAGCTATTTAGCTCTCATCAGCTAGCCATACCATTCTGGAATTCGCACACGGCCTACTTACATATTAGGTAGATGTATTAATCTCTAAGTCTCGTGCTCTTTGTCGGCTATACCAGGGAAGAGATTAAGTGTTTTTTAATCAGGGCAACCTAGTCTACCCATATATGGGACGGAGTATACTGCTTTTGCTTGGAAGGTAAATATAAATTTAACACAATACCTTGCAAGACAGAAAGGATCTTGAAGAATTCCCTCCCCCCCCCCAACTTCACCCTGTATCTTACACGTACATATTTCATATCATCCTAAAGATTTATTGGCATAGAAGATTGGCTTTTTAAAGTAGAGTAGAGAAGAGACTACAGTGAGGGAAAAGTGATTGAAAGCCTCATTTTGGAAAAGAAGGATTGCTTGTAGTCCTCTTGGGTGGGCTATTGTTAAAGTGCTACAAATCAAACCTGAGACAATGCGATTTGACAGTGGCATCATTTGATTACCTATAAAAACTTATAGCATGATGGATGGCAGTAGAAGAGCAATGGGAGAAATATTGGCTCTGCTATACAGTTTGTTAGTGAATGAGGTCAAACTGGTGGTACAGATTTGCCCAACCATTTCTGGCAACTGATTGGAAATTATGCTTTCAATTACAATAGACCTGGAAGGGTCTTTGAAGGTCTTCTAGTCCAACCCCCTGCTCAAGCAGGAGACCCTACATCATTTCAGACAAGTGAATGTCTAGTCTCTTCTTAAAAACATCCAGTGATGAAGCACCACAGCTTCTGATGGCAAGCCATTTCACTGGTTAATTGTCCTCACTGTTAGGAATATTCTCATTAATTCCAGTTTGCTTCTCTCCTCCATTGTTTCTTGTCTTGCTGTCTGGTGCTTTGGAAAATAAGTTGACCTCCTCCTCTCTGGGACAGCCTCTCAAATACTGGAATACTGCTATCATGTCCCCCCTAGTCCTTTCTTTTCTCTAGCCAAACTCTCTAGCCAAACTCAAATCCTGCAAATGTTCTTCATATGTTTTAGTCTCCAGGCCTTTAATCATGTTAATTGCTCTTCTTTTCCCTTTTTCCCAAAGTCTCAACATCTTTTTTATAATGTGACCAAAACTGGATGCAGTATTCCAGGTATGGTCTTACTAAGGCTTTATAAAGCTCTACTAATACATTACGTGATATTGATTCCATTGCTCTGTTTATGGAACCAAGGATTGTATTAGCTTTTTGGCTGCTGCCACATACTGCTGGTTCATATTTAAGTGATCGTCTACTAAGACTCCAAGATTCCTGCACGGTTACTGTTTTTGAGACAGTTTGGCCTAATCTGTACTTGTACCTTTGGTTCTTCCTGGCTAAGTGTAAAACCTTGCTTTTCTCCATCTTAAATTTCATTTTATTGGATAGGCCAATTGTTCAACTCTGTCAAGATTTTTTGGGATCCTGAGTTTGTCTTCCGGGATATTGGCTATTCCCGCCAGCTTAGTGTCATATGCAAATTTAACGAGTTCCTCTTCTATTCCCTCATCTAAGTTATTTATGAAGATAATGAAGAGTACTGAGCCTAAGACGGAACCTTATAGTAGCCCACTTCTTACTTCTCTCCATTTAGATATATTACCATTAAGGACTACTCATTGAGTATGATTTGTCAACCAATTACAAATCCATCTGGTGGTGATGCTGTCTATCCCACATTTTTCTGGCTACCAAGAAATAGCTTGTGGTCTACTTTCTCAAATGCCTTGCTGAAATCTAAGTATACTATGTCCACAGCATTTCACTGGTCTACTTATTTAGCCACTTTGTCAAAAAATGAAATAAGATTAGTTTGGCATCATCTATTTTTAATAAACCTGTACTGGCTTTTAGTTATAACTTTGTTTCTAGATCTTTGCAGATCTGTTTTTTTTATTATCTTTTCCAGTATCTTCCCAGGTATTGATGTTAGGCTAATTGGCCTGTAGTTTCCTGGATCTGGTTTTTTTTTTTTTTAAAAGACAGGAATCACATTAGCTCTTTTCCAATCCTCAGGTAATTCTCCAGTGTTCCAGGATTTTTGAAAATTATGATACAATGGTTCTGAGATAACGTATGCCAGCTTCTTCAGAACTCTGGGTTGTAATCCGTCAGGTCCAAGTGATTTATATTCATCAAGTTAAGATAGGTGTTCTCTAACCATTTTCTTGCTTATTTTAATTTTTTATTTCTAGTCTGTGTTTTACAGTTTTGGTAGGTTGGGCTATAGTTTCTTTTTGTGTGAAGACTGATGCAAAGAATGAGTTAAGCAGTTTTACTTTCTCCCTGCTGCCCATTACTTCCTTGCCATCTTATCTTTTAAGTACACCTACTGTTTTCTTGACTTTTTTCATGCTTTAACAATGGGACTATTTTAAAAGCAAATGAAAAAAGCAGCCCCATTAGCTTCAGTAATGGTGGTGATGGTGGACAAGAGTATTGTGTACTTTATAAAATCCCAAAGCATTTTGTGGCCAACAACTTAGTGTTTTTTAAAATTTGAGTTGAAAAAAACCCTGTTTTCTTTAATAAAACCAAATTATTTCTATATTCTTTCACATAACCAGCAAAGGTTATTTAGCAGTTAACAAAGTGAGTCTTAAAAGTCTTTTCTCATATATGGAAATAATTTATTATGTGAAAGCGTTTACTGTGGTCAGTTCATGTTCTTCATTTTAGGTAACCAAAGTGGATATGGATCCTGCATAAACTGAAAGAACTGAAAAAAGTGAAACATAATGAGTCAATATACAGTATATCTCTGAAGTCTAAAACTAACGTTTAGTGATGCATACGGGCTTATTACATCATATTTTCAAGATTTAAATATTTTTAGAAGAGAGTGAGAATTATCTTTGGTTCATAAACTAAGAAAATCTTTGAGATTGACATCTTGAGAGGAAACTGAATCATTCCAAATTTACCACTTGCTTAATGCATTTTGTTTTCCTGATTATTCATCATTGTGATCCGGTAGTGAAATAATAGCAGATGTCTGGTGTATTCCCTGGGTAGTTATTTTTTCTGTTATTCTATTGACCACACACCCAAAAGAAAATTTGTAGTTTATGTATTTTTCACCTTTTACTGTTCTATTGAGAAAAATAGTATAGGTAGAGTTTGATAGATCAAAAAATGACGAAGAGAAAAGTGAACATTCTCCAGATCGGTTGCGGGAGAGTCCAAGCATGGATTAACTTGTCCTTCCTGCCAGTGACTGAGTCATCAGATTTGTAGCCATGCCTTTCCGCTTCCTCCTTAGCCCCAGTTATTCGACTCAGTCCCTGCCAATCAGATGTGTTTGTTTTTGGTTGTCAGGAAAGGATTCTTGGACTCTTCAGAGTGAATTGCTCTGACAACAACCCTGGAAAGCAGTGATCGCGGTGTGAGAGATTCGCTCGGCCATCAGTTTTCCGATCGGCTGGCAGGCCCCTGGGGCTCAGCTGTCCTGAACTATCCAAGATACCATGCTGGCTATCCCAGTCCTGTTGGGAAGGCCGCCTCCACTACAGAGGCTCACAACCCCGATACCTCGGCTGGCTAATCCGACACTGCTGTCTGAGACACTCTGAGTCTTCAGAGGAAGCCGTTAGCAAGTGAGCTGGCTAACCCGGATTGCCCGGCAGCTTCCTGCCCTTTTTTACCTGAACCTTTGGTTGCATCCAACATTACAGTTCAGCAGACCTGGCCTCCAGAGGGCGTAGAAGAGCCGTCTCCACAGTTGTCCTTGCAAGACAACAGATAACAGAATTATAATCCTTTTGCGTGCATAGCTTCCAGTAGCTGCCAACAGGATACTATTGTTATAAGTCAGATCCCTGAAGCCATATTCATGCCCACTGCAGTTGGATTGTGCCCAAGAAGGTGAAATGCCTGACAATATCAGTGAAATAATTTCAAGGGCTATATCTCAGGGAATTGCTGCAGGGCTGCAACAGAGGCGCCAGTCTGGGTCTCTAGCTTCTGAAGGCCCTTCTGGCTTGCTCCATCAGGCTCAGGGCCAAGATTCCCTATTGCCCAACCCCGCTAATCTCCCAGCCACTTCTTGGGGAGCAAGGACTATTTTATGATGGAGGACAGCCAAGGAGCCTTGGATTTATCGGAGGATGAGGGGTTAATCCCAACCCTCCAGCATTCACTGGTTTATTCCCTCCAGCCACGTTCAATACATAAAGCTAGAGTAACTACTCACTTAGGAGCAGATCAAACTCCGTCAGAGATGCCTTTGGACACTCAAGACCAGAATAATAAGTTTTTTTCGGAATCTAGGATGGAACAGGAAGTGATCCCAGTTCCACAGTTGTTTATAGATGTAATCCAAAAACAATGGGCCCAGCTGGGATCTTTTACCATACCCAGTGGGAATGATAGGAGGTTCTATCCGCCTGGGCGATCAGAGTGGCCATGGCCACTTCATTTTGTAATCAAACCTCCCTAATCTGGCTATGTCAGATGCAGGCGAGGTTGCTCCAGCAACAGGCCAGGCTCCACCAGGATATTAATAAGTTGTTGGTTGCCACTCAGTTTCCTCACTTTAAACACGGCTAAATATGCCTCTAGAGCACTTTCCTCTTCTGTAACATCCAGGAGGATGCTGTGGCTTTGTCACTGGCAAGCCGATGTGAAAGCAAAGTGGAGATTGGCCTCTGCTCCATATACAGGTCATAACTTGTTTGGAGAGGTCTTGGACGCAATACTAATTGAGAACAAGGAGAGATGGAAGGTGTTACCTTCCATGTCCAGGAGAGCAGACTGGTGGTCTTCTCCTTATTTTCACAGTGCAGCTTTTAGAAATTATGAGCAAGATTTCCAGCAACAACAAATGAATTTTTCCCATCTGTTTACACAAAATGCAGTATAATAGCATGGATAGAATGTTATTTTCTAGACGATTGGCAAGGTATCGGCAAGGATTTTGATTCACAAATGTTTAGCAAACAAACAGAATGATTGCTACACCCCATTCTAATTATTTTGCTAAAGGAAATTTGGGGTTGCGGTTACACAATCTTAACCAAAAGGCCACCAATATTTGTATTATTTGTTACCAGATATACCAGACAGGAAACACAACCAGATCAGCTTATTCTACTTTGTTGTAAGGTGAAATTAACAGAATCTTGCAAGTCTGACAGTATAAGTCTCCTCCCATGTCTCTTTACTCCCAGGAAATTAGAGAGGGTCTCTTCTGAGCCTCTTGCCCTGCCCACTATTCAGCTGAAGACAATGCTGTCTCTTATCTAACTTTTCTCTGGGCAAGTCTCCCAAGGTCATTCCCACATATCATTGAAGTATATCCATGGAAGAAAGAAGGAAGAGTTGCAACCTAAAACAGGAGGAGGGTGGTGAAAGCATCTTAGATGCTTGTACCCTTGTACAATAAGGCTGACAGTATGGTACTGAGAAAACATTTCTGAGTTTATAATTATATTTGTCTCTTTTGCACCTGATCTTAAATTTCTTTTTTTTAAAAACCAGTTAAAACTCTAATCATCAGGGATCCAATAATCAGTTGTTTCTCTACCCCTTGGAAAAGAGTGATGAAAAAGATTATATATCAGAATAATAAGTGAAAAAAGAAGACAAACTTCAGCAAATCTTATCTTCTACGTCCACCACAAATTCATAATGTTTAGTTGTAAGAATGTTTAACTTTACTAAAAGATTTTGAGCAATAAAATTGCACATCTGTTCTCATTATAATGTCTAGTTTATTATCTGTCATTTTTTTGAACAAAGATACTTATGGTTTATGATAGCATGTTGATAGATGTAAAAGTTTTGCTCTGTGAACTAGTCATTTTATATATGATATTATGTGCAGAAATGTAAAAACAGGGACTGGTGATTTTCGATTTATATTGAGTCTTACACCTGATCTGACTCAAGTTTTAAATTTATGAGACATACATCAAGAAGAAATTTGAATGTAAGATTCATAGTCAATTTTATAATATTATGTCTGTTCCAACAGTTTATTTCTTTAACCATTTGATTCTTTCCATATGAAAGGGGAAAATCATTGGGATGCTATAGCTATTTCTTTCTTTAGAAGTTGAATAATTTTTACCATGGGTATAGATTCTTTCAAATTTACATACATAAATCAAACTTGTTGCATGTTCTTCTGATTCGTAGTGTCCTTAATATTGTATGATTAAAGATATTGCAATTTACTAACAAAAGATGCATTTTTGAAGACTAAAGGTCAGAGCAATATTTGAAGATTTCCATTGCCTGAAATGCCAAAAGTAATTTTAATCAAGCAGTTTTTCTAGGCCATCATCAAAGTGCTTTTTCTTTCATGATTGGAAAAAGCTTTACTGCTGATGTTTATAATTATGGTGTACCACCATCAAAATCTTTGTTCATCAAACTTCATTACAATGATTTATTTGACATGCTGTAAGTCTAGTAATGCAGAACAGAAATGAAACTATAGATGTACCAGGAAATTCATTAAGATATTGTAAGCCTTAATGCCAATATGTAGAGCAAGAAAATAAATTATCTAGTTTTACCTATTACTGTAACTTTACAGTTTCTTTGCTGTTGATCAATTCCATAAAAAACATAACATAGCCAACATTTCCACACTTGAGTGAATAATTCTATGACAGCTTTCTTATATTCAACTGAATGGTTGAGCAATAATAATACAATGGACAAATACTACATGCAATTTCCTATGTGGTTGCAATGTAGTAAACATGATAATATGTGTTTCTAATTTATGATGAAGAAACAAAAAATAAATCCTTGTCAATCCAACACAAAAACTTCTGCAACTGATTTTTGCAATGTTTGTATTCATTAAATTTAAAGTAGTTATTTGGCCAATTGATGGTTATATTTGTTAAAATCTTGAGAAGGCATTTCCACCTGTTCTTGTGTTTTGTTATTATTATTTATTATTATTTGTCTTATTCTCTCCAGAGAACATACTCTTAATCAAAGAACATATTTCTGTTGATTCTACTAGGCTGAATTGAATTTTTATTGCACTGATGTATTTGAATACAGTATATATTTTATATATACTGTAACTTAGCTGGTGACTTTGCTGTAATGTTTCTTATATTACAATGTGATATTTTTATGTTTCCATTTGGAAGATTTAAATAGACTTATAGTCCATCATATTATGCATTGGTCAAACAAATGACAATCCGTTACCTAAAGATTTGTGTGAGACTTGCCAATTCTCTAAATCAGTGTTTCCCAAACCTGGGAAATCATCCAGAATTGGATAAAAGTGGTTTTTCTTTGGTTATGTCATTAAACATCAACAAACCCATTATCCAATCCCTACAGGGACATTTACATAGGGAATTTTTAATAAGTGGTAAATAGGACTTTCTGCTAAGCAATTTTGGGTAATAAAGGAAAAGCGTTGGGAAGTGCTACATAGTTATCTTAACTTTTTAGCAACAAAATTGAGGCCAAATTCTTTTTGTGGATACTGGTAGAAGGCTCTCTCTATCTTAGAAAGAAAAACATCTGTAGCTCTCAAATTGACCCCATTTCATTTGTTCCAAGGGACAGATGTGATGTTGAATATTTGGAGAATTGCCTTTTTTAACCCTGTTTTCCATTTTGTTCAGTTTATTTATTATTGTTTCCTTGGCAGTTGTGTGGCTTGCTTTTTGTGGTTTTGTCAGCTGCTATATAGATCTCTCTCCAGAACCAGCTATTGATATATCTCCTGCAGTGGCATTAATTTTATATTAAGAGCCGAGGTGGTGCAGTGGTTATAGTGCAGTACTGCAGGCTACTTCAGCTGGCTGCTAGCTGCAGTTCAGATCTCACTGGCTCAAGGTTGACTCAGCCTTCTATCCTTCCGAGATGGGTAAAATGAGGACCCAGATTGTTGGGGGCAATATGCTGACTCCGTAAACCACTTAGAGAGGGCTGTAAAAGTACTGTGAAGTGGTATATAAGTTTAACTGCTATTGCTATTAAAAGTGTTTTGTGCCATAGATTTAAATAATTAAGAGGATAGTTCCCCCCAAAAAAATTCTTTTCTTCCATTTTAGAGAATCTTTATCTGTCCATTCTACTACATAATATGGAGATTTCTGTCTTAATCAACAGAACTGTACATATTTGTAATGATGAATTAGAATAAATATTATACTAAAATTTAGTAGCCAGTTGAAAATGAATCTAGGTAAGTTTATTTATTTATTTATTTATTTATTTATTTATTAAATTTGTATACCGCCCTTCTCTCGAAAGACTCAGGGCGGTG
>JANHFT010002044.1:46452-60371 GCA_032467955.1 Pseudoxenodon macrops
ACTAGAATGTATGTAATATATTGAATGTTAATGTTAATTGTATGAAAAATGTCACAGATTTGTTAAATATATGATAGAATTTTGTACAGAAATATAAATAAATTTTCCCAAAAAAACCAAAATGAAATAATACATCTTTTAGCTCAGTGGTATAGCATTTCAAAATGTAGGAAACAGTTTTACAATTATAAACTTTATATGTTTTCAGATTACTATTTTAATGGGTTTTTTTATTACTGTTTCATAAAATTTATTTTAATTTTAAGTTTTATTGATGCATTTTATTGATTAAAAACTAAACTTCCACATTTTTGTGATTATTGACTAACTGATTCGGTCATTTTAATCTGATAATATCAGTGGCAGATTTATTTTCAGATCAATTTTATTTTTAAGAAATGGAAACATCCCTTTTAAAACTAGTGTTGTAAAATAACATTTTTATCAGGTTTTCAGTCAAGTTGCTTCCTTTAGTAGATAGGGAATTTCTACTGAAACAGAAATTTGCTACAAATAAAATATATACTTTCAGTAGTTATCATGTTTGAGGAAACACACTTGTAAATACCATGTAAGTTTTGGCCTTCGTATTCTGTAGCTTATGGCCTCCATATCTAACTTGGAGGATTCCCTCAGCTTTCTAGGCCAGTCTCTAGGGCATGCTGAAGACTGTGAGGGGAAATGGCCTCCTCTCCATCCACTGACGGATAGCCTTCCTTTATTAGGAGTGATTAATTGGATAAACACCAAGCCTTTTTTTTAACCAAATCTTGAAATATTTTGCTTCTTTGAAAATTTGAGCAATAGTGGACAAAAGCCCTTCAAAACTTCAGCTTTTTTCTGGAATACTAATGCTAGCTTTTACCATCCTAGTATGAGACAGCAAGGATTTTAATTCGGTCATGGAAGCTTTGCTGTTTTTAATTTTATTATATATGTTAACGCCATCTTGACCTTGTTAGGAATCCACATGGTTACTACTAACAAGCTGGTTTTATTCTGTCATTGACGACAATTATGATGCAAAGATAATTGGGGTTGGAGCAAACAAAAGGAGGAAGAGAAGACCGGGCTTAGATCTTTTCAGGAGCTTTTTGAAAAATCCATAATGAGGAAATGACAGATGTCTGTATTCAGGGGATCATAGTATTCCCTTATGAAATATGAACTCCTTACAACTCTATTTCAGAGAAGATTCCCAGAACAACACAGGATTATATGCCACAGAACATGAAAGAGATGCTATTGTGATATAAAGCAGCAGGTGACTGAAATAATTCCTTTTACTCCTGAAACCTGCCCTAGGTTCTGTAGTTTTGCCATTTTCTCAGTAACCGAATAGTGAATATATATCAGTTTGTTGATCTCGTCATTAGTTTGCCTGCTTCTGGCATCACAAGCACTATGGTGACCCAGTGATCAGCGTTCCCCTTCTTTCCCAATTGTATTTTAAGCATTTCCCTTAGAACTATGCCCTTCCTCCTCCTCCTCCTCCTCTTGAGAGCCATTTCTGCTTATAACTGCAAATGGTTTTTTCCCCCCCAAACTCATTTCCTTTGGGAGAGAGAGACAGAAATAAATGTGAATGTATTAACCAGAATCCTATTAGGAAGTTTTCTGAAACATTCAGACTTTATAAAACATAAAGAAAAGACAAATCAGGTGATAAGATGATTCTGGAGAAATTCCTGAAATTAAATGATTAGTTTTCTTTATGGGTCAGATGTTCATTGTTATTCAGCTCCTTACATTATTATTGTATAAAGAAGCCTTTATATGATAGCCTCCAGCAAAGTTATAAAAGCATTGGTTTAAACTCCTGTTTTTATTTACTAAGATCTGTCCAAGATTTCTGACTCCTTTAAAGAAAAAAAATTAACCATCCAACATTTAAGGAACATGTTTCCCATCAAAATCTTTCTCTCCCTGTCCAAAGGTTCCTTTACCTGACATCTGATTTATCAATAATCACTACCAGGTTTTCTAGGAGGCTCCAGTTGCTTCAGCAGTCAGTGATTCTGCCTTGTCTTTCGTAGCACAAAGGAGTTGTACACCTGTAATAGCTTCCTTATTTATTACTGTATTCAAACCCTCCAAACTAAGTTACTGTTTGATAAGGAAACCCAAGTTATTATGATAGGTTTCTCAAGGGATGTCCCCATTGCAAGTTGAAAGAGACTGCAAATTAATTGGGCTTTAAGTGAAAATAAAGTTGTTATTAGAGATCATAGCTATATCACTGATTCTTCAAGTTTAATTCAGACTGCAGGTAGTCCTCGATTTACAATCACAATTGAGCCCAAAATTTATGTTGCTAAGTGAAACATTTATTGTGAGTTTTGCTCCATATTACGATCTTTTTGCCACAGTTGCAGTTGTTAAGTTAATAATTTAGTTTATAAATTAATCTGGATTTCCTATTGACTTTGCTTGTCAGAAGGTCATAAAAGATTATCACATGACCCCAGGACACTGCAACCATCATAAGTACGAGTCAGTTGCCAAGCTTCTGAATTTTGATCACACGACTAAGGGGATGCTGCAATAGTGTGAAAAACAGTCATAAGTTATTTTTTTCAGTCTTGTTGTAACTTTGAATGGCCACTAAATGAACTGTTGTAAGTGGCGGATTATCTGTACAATGTTCTTATGAATTCACAGTGTGACTAGTCGACAAACCAGACTTCAAAAAGTGAAATTCAAGAAGTAATTGATGACTGAATGTGACTTGTGATCTATGCTTGTAATTGATAGCCTCAGCCTAATTTCATCACTTGTGTTTAGAGTTTTAGAAAGCTTCTGGAAACATGACTGCACCCGGCATTCCTAGATAATGCTGGTAATATGGTTGTGGCTTGGCAAAACATCTAATAAACACTGTCTAGTGCTGAAACAACCGCCTTTTTTCTAATATGGATCCAAGGAACACAATATATTTGTGTTTAATACTAGTTTGATATAATTTTTCTGTTTAGGCTTTCCCTTGATGATTGATTAATCAGAATATTAAGTACTGGTATATAAAAATAATCTAGCAGCAATATATTACTAGGATGATATAACATCAATACCAGCAGTGCTTTTCATTAATATTGTAAGCACAATTTTAGTGCTGGTTTCTTTAGTGCAACTTGTGCACTATCTCCCTAGAACTCATAGTAAATGGAAACAAATGAATCCATCCTCTTTACATTGTACTTGTTACTTCCGTTTGGGCACAATAATTTCATCTGTCAGTTTGTCCCATTATTTCTGTCAGCCTGCCTGACACTTCCTACCCTATGAAACCCAACACTGGATATGTGTTGTAAACTGTTCTTACGCTGCATGCTAAGATGAAACCAAATCTGCAACAAAGTTAAATCAGCCGAAGAAAAATGTAAGTGCACTTCAATTGCGTAAAATACCTTGAAACTTGATCTGATGGTAGCTGATCCAGAGCTTGAAATTTGTTTTTGCAAATTTTTGCACTTAAATGGCAATTGTTAGGCCCACACAGTGCTTTGGAATCAAAGGCCAAAATAGACTACAGAGGGCAGCTGTATGACTCTGGAAAAAGATGTAGCTGCTTTAAGGAGCTGCATGCAGACGGTTCTGGGACACTCCAAAGTATTTTTTTGCCTTAAAGTCTTAAGCACTGCATAGCTGTAGTAAATTTCTCTAGAATAGATGGAGAGGAAGATGTTGACATTTTCTGTCATCTTCCACATTGCCTTGTGTTAAACACAACCCTTAAGCTGTTTTCTTTAGCCTATTTCCTAGGATTTGAAATCTATCTAAAAGTGAGTGAATGAACTATAAGGACCATATTTATAATGATGTCATATAGGGATCAACATCTTTTTCTATCCACCATATATCTGCTTTAAACATGTTTTTTTAGTATTTAGTAGAGTAGAATACTCTATCTTAGGTATACCAACCATTTCAGGAAATATTTTTCTGTTGTTGTTTTTTTGCTTGAAATTTCACAGTGTAGAATTCCCTAGTGCTTGTCAGTAAAGAATGGTAGCAGAGTTTTTGATTGGCTATATTTAGCTTCAAGCCAAAAGCCATGTCAGGTTCCATGAAGCTGGCAAGATCAAGGGAAATAAGAATTATACACATTTCAATAAGATATCTTTGATACTAGTCTGGGGAGCGCGGGGGTGGTGGTATTATTTTACAGAATCTTGGAAACATGGAATCTTGAAATTTTTCATCCTCATGCAATCATTCAGGTAGAGTCTCCTTGAATGACTTGAAAGGCTTCTTCTGAGATTTGGGTCACCTTGACCGAATTACTGTTTTTTGAGATAAATTGACAGTAGACTCACTTGTAACACTTATTTGTTTATGTCTATTATACTTTCATTCTTTTCACCGCCTCCCCATAATCTCTCTGGCCTTGTATAATAAAATCATAGGGTTAGAAGGGTCTTAAGGAACTATCCAAACAAGAGTTTTTCAAACTTGGCAGCTTAAAATAGGTGGACTTCAACTCCCAGAATACCCTAGCGACCAAGAGTTGAAATCTCATTTTACACATATTAATGTCGTGAAGTTTGAAAAATATTGATCTAAACTAGATCAATCAGTGTCAAACTAGGAGCCCGCGGGTCAGATACGTCACGCGCAGCCATGACCACACCAGCTCCTCAAAGGGAAAACATTGCAATACGTCACGTGACAGCAACGTGATGCAGCGAGTTTGACACCTGTGATCTAAACCAATCTACATTTTACTTACTGTAGGATCCACTAGAGCATCTCTGAGAGATGATCATCTTGGCCCCATTTGAAGACCTCTAGGAAAGGAAAACTCACCACTTTATTTGATAGCCTTTTCTATCAAATGAAATTTCTTCATAGGACATCTTTCTTGATGTGTAGCATGACCATGTTTCCTTGCAGTTTTGACTTATTAGTTCTGAACTTGAATCTCTGGGCAATAAAGAGAAAGTCTAATCCTCTTCTGTATGACAGGTCTTAAGATCTTTGAAGGCCATTAGCATATCTTCCCTCTATCTTCTTTTCTGTAGGATAAAGATATCCAGACTAGATTTCCAGATAGTTGATTATCTAGAATTGTGCTACCTAGAACTGGATATGGCATTCCAGGTGGGATCTGACTAGGGCAGAATAGAATCTCATAAACTGGACTGTGTGCTTCTGTAGTAGCATTTGCTTTTTTAGCAGCTGCATCATATTGCTGGTTCATATTTAACGTGTGGTTGAAAAGGATACCCAGATCCTTTTCACATGTAATATTTCTGTGCCAGGGTCTATGATTATTTTGTACATATGCCTTTCATTTTTGTTACCATGCTTTTTATACTATGATGTGGTAGCAAATCCCATGCCCTAAACAGCTGAAACCATTAATCTGTAAGAATGGAAGATTCATCTTCTTCCTACTGGTAGAACCATGTCCTTTTGTAGAGACTACCTCACAGTGGTAAATTAACAACTTTAGCCAGTTGCCTGTCAGTAAAAATTTAGGGCTGTCTGATGTGTTTTCATCTAAGACTTTGGCAGTTTCTTACTTATTTGAGCAGTGTCTAGGACCAGAATGGGTAGATTTGTGAGTGAGTCTACCCAGTTTTGGCTGTAGCATAAGCACCAATTATATATTTGTTCTTCCTGAAGATATTCTAAAGCAGTGCTCAGAAGGGAGGAAATGTAAGTGAGGGAAATATTGATCTTTTTAAAGAAGCTGCTTCAGATGCAGAAACTACTTTGCAATAAGCTTTGTTGAACTCATATCTGAAGGGCTATTATGAAACTAGTACCTTATCCTAATATTCTCCTGAAAAAAAGTACCTTTATAAATGCTTTTTAATTGGCTGGGGAAAAAAGAGGTTGGAAGGACCTGTTGCTGTGTTACTTATTATGGCTTGAAAGAGTTGTTTCAGAACATTTAAAAATTTTAATTATTAATTAAAGATATAAATATATTTTTTACTTTGAAAAATGTTCCTAGCTATCTCTAGAAGTATATGTCATTTTGCTCTGCTGTAAAATGATATGCAAAGTAGATATTTATCCACAGAGCCAGGAGCAGCAATCAAGCCTCAAAAAAGATGTACCAGTAGATGCGTTAGCCATTTAGAAAGGGTGGCCTATTCATACTCCTGTGGATTCTAAAAATTCTCTTGAAGGATTTGCATAGTCCTATTATTTGCAGGGTGAGTTTCACAGAGTGAAATTGAGTATCACAGAAGTGTATGGAATTACACTAATGGGAAGTATAAAAAAAGAAGGCTTGGTAGAATAATGAAGAAAAAGAGACTGTGGATGAGAAAAAAATGCATATAAGAGAATAATTGCTGCATATTATTGTGTAACAATAGCATAGAGAAAAAAGATGCAGACAATGCAATCATGGAGATCAGGGGGTGACTAAACTTTACCTAAAATTGTTCAAATGCAGAACAACATCAATAGATATAAAATTGTTTTGGAAGTTGTTAAATAAGTTTGAAGGAAAAACAGCGACATGATTTGAGATGAATTTAAACTAAGGGAATTCTGAAATTAATATTTTAGAGCTCTATATCAAGAATATATGGAACATCTATACAGGGATTAGAGTGTTAAACTAAAAGATGTTCATGTAAGTCATTGTAATAATAAAATATGAAGATCCAAATGTTTTTAAGACGACGTTTTGAATTTGTGGGATTTATTAGAGTTATCATATTGGAAACTGTCCCAAACTGAGAGAGAGGGAGAGAGAGAGAGAGAGAAAGAAACACAGAACTTATTCATGGATATATCTTCAAATCAAAACTTGTAGTTAAGAATTCTGCAACCTACTTCAGAATGTTCTTTGTACTTCAGGCAAGCTTATTAAATAAATTATCTTAATGCTAGTATTTCATTAAATTGGCTACAAGTTACTAATTGGGGAAAATAACTGCTCTTTTATAATAATAAATAGAGGCAATTTCAGAAGGTCTCAACAAGGACAAAGTTTTTAACATATTACAATTATTAATTGATAAGATACAGTACTTTTAATCTGGTCCATATCCAACCTGCATCTTCGTAACTGTTTTGTCTTCTTGCCCCCATTTCAGTTTGAATCTTAACACCAGTTTAGCCACTGCATAATCTGATGTTGTGAGCAGCAATAATTTTACAGCTTTATTAAACAGCTAATAAAATTGGTTAATTGTATAAGGTGATATCAGAGTCTTAAAATAAATGTAGCATTATTAATATTTCTGTTTGAGCTAAACTAAATTGTACTATTGGAAATACCTATGTTATCTGTTTAATCCATAGCTTGCGTTAAATATATGCATTTTGCAAACTGTTGTAGTGGTACTTCAGTTAGTATGAGTGCAGTTTGCTCATACCTTCCCAGAGATAGGAAGGGATGAGTGAATGCCAGTGAGGAAGCACTCAAAAACATTCAAATGCAGATACAATAGAGAGATAGCATACACAAGAATTCAGACCAATCCTTTCTTAGAAGCTTAATTGATGTGGCACCTTGCATGGAAATGCTCAATTCTCAACATGCTAGTGATGATCCATGAAACTGTCTTGCAGGCCTCTCCAATTCCAAGACTCCGCAGATTCTACTACTCCGTGCATGAATGGAAGTCACACTACTCAGCATATAAAACAGGAGTGCTTGGGTGATTATAAGAGCCTATCTGAGGTTTCTGCACACAGAGGGATTACTGATGGAATGGAACTGAAAGGCACAGGCGGCCTTCATCTTGAAGTTGACCACAATAGCCTTACCAATTCACTTTCATCGCAATTGTTTAATAATGAACATAGCTCCTCCCTGGGCTCCTTGTCACTCAGCAGCCCTCACCTTTCAAGTCGACAACAGGCAAGCAACCTGAAGAAGAGATGCATCTCTGTGCTGCCATCTTCTGCTGATGGGATTGATATTACAACTATCATCCGCACAGCCCAGACCTCGCTGGTTACCTGTGTGAATGGACTGTGGACTAATTCAGCTGGTGTTTCCTCTTCTCCTAGAGAGATCACTCTTCATAGTGCTCAGAAACCCTCTCGCCCCCAGTCCTGCTTGCAATCTGGGAACCGCTGCCATATTCCTTCCCCTTCAGTATGCCTTGTCCCTGTTTCCACTGAAACTATTCGAGGGGACTGTGACCATTCCCCAATGCAGCACACAGGAGAGAATGCAAGCTTCTGCCTTATAATGAATACTGCATCTGCTCCTCAGCCAGATATTTTACACAGCAAACAGAAGTTAAATTTCTTAAAACAGGAACCACTTGATGAATATACTTCTGCCTCCAGTCTTTTTCAGCATCACCAAGAGCTGCCACCACCTTATCATTTACACGAGCAGCACAACCACATTCAAGGGGCACTAACGCATTTACAGGCCTCTATGTCTCCAAAGTCTCTTCAGATGAGTGAAGGTGATGAGCAGGAGGCCAGCGGCGGTAAGCAGATCTGTCGATGGATTGATTGTAGTGCTATCTATGATCAGCAAGATGAATTGGTTCGGCACATAGAGAAGACTCATATTGATCAAAGGAAAGGAGAGGACTTCACTTGCTTCTGGACAGGCTGTGTTCGCCGGTATAAACCTTTCAATGCTCGTTACAAGTTGCTAATCCATATGAGAGTTCATTCGGGAGAAAAACCAAACAAGTGCATGGTAAGTCTGGAATGTATTTATTTGACTGGAAATGCTCTGGGATTGCTTCCCCACCCCTTTTCTGCCTTCTAAAATATTCTTCCAATAGGAATTACAGGATGATATGTAACCTGTATAGTGATATTATGAAGCAGTATCTTATCTGTTAAGAACCAGCTGCTCTTTTATTGCACAATATTCTTTTTATCGGAATTATGCTATTACCCTATAGTAATGCTTCATTTTGTTTTTTTGAGAGGAAATAATATAAATATTGTTTATAAATATTGGCATGTTGCATTTTGTTGCCCACTGCACCAAATTTAGCTTTTAAATATAAAATGGTTTATATTTGAAAAGGCCACTGAAAAATTAACGTTCAAAGCAGTTTGGAAGAGTTAAACATAGCAGAGAGTCAATGTGCCTTGGGTGATATTTTAAGCCAAGAAACATGGAGCACATTTTAATGCTCCCCCCCCCCAGTTTCCTTTTGAACAGTATCCCAACTGAGCAGACGTTTTTGAAATGATAGATGGCAGAAAGAAAGACAATCCTAGTAATTATTATTAATGACTAAAATTGAGCATCTAATATAACTTTCAGGATAGCTTTCATTTAATATATATATTAAAAAAAACAGTTTTCACAAGAGAGCTATTGTAGCTGTTCTTCTCTGATCAGGCAGATCTAAGCTACACCATAATGCCAACATGTTGAGAGAGGCATTGTCTCTGGTTGAATTATTAGTAATGTGGTAAATTAAAATAAAAACTAATGATTTGCAGTTCAGTGGCAATAATATGAAACTCTTAATAAAGTAGGTAACCACAAAGCAAGGCTGGACCAAGCTTCCAAACTCAGTTGTGAAATATAAAATGTTTGTTTGCTACCCAAATTGTATTGTTTACAAAGGAATAACTGCACTAAATGTCATCAAGAAGGATCACTTTGAAGAATTGGTGTTTATTCATAGGATTGTGGTTGAGTGTGTTTTTGAAAAACAAATACCCCCTAAGTACAATACTGGTCAGATTTTGGAGTGAGAGTTATTCTTTTATTGAAGGGGTTTATGGTAATGTTGTTGGACTTATTTTTCCCAAATGCTGTTCCTAAGAAGCAAAGTTTTATGGATTAGAAATAATGTTGAGATATTATTAACTGTGATGAGAATATGTTCCTAACAGCCTTGTTATCTCATATTCCTGTTTCATTATGCAGATGATCATATTAGAAAGTGAAATAATTAAATGAAGTACTGTATGTGATTTCTTCTACTCATGGAATAAATAGTTCATAATGCCTCATTACAAACATACTTTGTTTTTATACACTGAATGCTCTTTGTATATTAGTATTTATCTATTTTTTCTACTCTAGATATTCCTATATAATTTATTACCTAATATAATGCACAGTATATTGAAATGCTATATTTTCAAAAGATTAAAACAACAGGGATTTTGCTTATTTCTTATCCATCTCATCCTAAACTGTTTTATGTGTATAACATCTTTTAAATCTTTCCACTGACCTCATACTAGTAAATTATGTGGCTTATATACTCATGACAAGAATCCAAGCATAATAAAGTAGTACACATAACTTTCCACTGCAGTAGATGTGGTTATTGCATTTAGAAAAAACATTAAGATTGTAAGAATTGTCACTAACACTAAGCAGCACAAATAGTTTGTGTAGAGATCATCAGACATATATTCAAATCTCCAGTTTCATTGTGTCTTAATAAGATAATTGTGCTGTATTCCTAAATTAGAAATCTGAAACTACGGAAATACTTGGATTATTCAACAGTGTGTGTGTGTGTGCGTGCGTGCGTGCATGCGTGTGTGTGTGTAGCCACATTGGAGGTTGCTTTTAAAAGGTATATGAAAACAGTCCTCTCTCTTTTAAAAGTATAATTTAAAAACAAAGTTTCAGGCGAAACTTTGGTGAAAGGTAGAACAGAACTATGGAATTATTCAATAACAGAAAACATGCTATATATTATTTCCTCTGATGTGTACGTTTGGCACTTATTATGTGGCAGTTCTTAATGTTACCTTTCTATTCAGTTATGTCACACAAATCTTTATGTCATTATGTTAACCTCATACTGTTTGTTATGGGTTACTGGAAGAATTTATAATTGTAAATTGGACTGTAGACGCTTATAAATAGTGTATTAGTCTATGGGTCTAGATATTAGGCTACTTCAAGTATACTCGTCAGTATAAACAAACAATTGTCAGTACTGTAGTCAATTCAGTATATTTGAATGGGTATTTTGTCCGATCAGAATTGAGTTTTTATGTAGTATTACAAAATAAATGCTTGGTGTCCTGTTTTTTAAATGACTGTAGAAGAATTACGGGTAAAACTATTAAAATACATTTAGTTTTAAAAAGGAAAGGAGAAGTTAAATGTTTAAAATAACTAAAGTTTTTTTTTACAGTGCAGCCCCAAAGAAAACCACAATTGTAGATGATCAAAATTGATTTTCTTTAAATATTAGCTTAATTAAAAAACTTTTTAAAAATCGTAATTCTTAAACTAAGGAAGCAGTGGCCAAGCTGCTTCAAAAATTAATGTTGGTCAGGAGTTTATTTGCAGGCTGAAGTGTAATTGCGGTTTACTCATGTTTTTGTGTACCTCAAATTTAAAGAATAATCATTTTGCAAATGTCACTTTTCATTTAAAAATAAGAGTTTTGTTTTTTTAGAAAGCCTAAATCAAATACTCTCATATTTTTCTTGGAAGATTGTTTCCCTTCCCAATTGTTTCCAGTGTCTTTTGAAACATTATTGCTTCATTTGAAACTGGGTATTTTTCCAGTCTGATCAACATCATTTGTTGGTTAAATATGTGTTGAACAGATTCAAGGGTAGCTGGCAACAAGTAGCTTGCTGTCTGCATATATAAAAGCTCCCTTCTATGTAAAATTATTAATTTCTTATGACAGTCTTTGCTACTATGTACTGTAATAGACAAAGGAATTTTGGAATTTAGGCTACTTGAGAACAGGAAATTCATGAGACATTTTGATTGAAAAGTAAATGGTCCACTAAAATGGCACTTAATCCTTTTATTATCTTCCAACAGCAGTTTCCACAATGTATTTTCATGAGGTAAGCTTCCCCTTCAGTCCAACTGTAATACTCATCATTACAGCTGGTTTAAATTTAGCCAGTATGTTCCCTTCTCAGCAACAGAGAGTGGGAAAAGTGGAACACAAACTGTTATAAAGGCATTATTGATATTTTTGGGTTCCCTGGATTTGTTGCCAAAATTTATATTTTTTCATTTACAGTTAAAATGTATAATTGCTGTATTCTTTTTTCAACATTGTGTCTTTTCATTTATGTGGGGTTATGTTATGCTTTGCTTTTGTTCACTCTGCCTTTATTCTTTGAGCTGTGTAAGTAGTCTGAAGGAAACTACCTAATCTCTTTGCAATATCCTGTTATGCTTCATATATAGCTTGTGTTATTTTAGTTTTATTAAATTTGGTGCTCATCTGCATTGTAATCAGAAAGATAGCTAACCAAAATAATGATGCAATGCCTTTAAAACCTGAACTTTTGAAAGATTAATTTGATGCTTTTTTATATTTGATGTCCCAGACTATAGGAATTTGATTGTCTGAGAACAAAAATTAGACCGCTTAAACGTTTTCAAGTTTAAAAAAAAAACTTTTTTGTCCTACCATTGTTTTGCATAATAATGATTAATGAACCTGATACTATACAAAAGTGGTTAAGTTCTTGCTTGTGAGTGTAATTAAGTTATTTCACTTAAAATAAATATGTATGCATATGTGAGTGTGCTGGACTTTATTCTCTATCCTTTAAGCCAAATAATAAATTGTACTGAAATACTTAACAGTCATCATATTACTATTTAAGTAACAATTTATAATACTAATTAAATTCAATTTTTACATCAAATAGATGAATAGTATGATGCAAAAAACCCTTTTTGGATAGCAAATAACATGTTTAGTTACTTCTCATATCCACATGAAAACATTTGCAGGAATAGACAAGTACTCAATTTCTGATGCACAGATACTTCAGTTTCTGTCATCTATATAGGTGACTCTTTTATTGACTGCCTCATATAGCAACTCTTTGCAGTTACAACTATGAAGAAAAAGCAACTTTATGATCAATCCTTGCATTTACGACCTGTGTGTATCTGGAATGCGAAGGAAAGCAAAAGTAAGATCATAAGCATAGTTGCAATTTCACTTAATGTCTGCTTTTCCTAGTGACCAAGTTGTCAGTCCCAATTGTGGTCACTAAATGAGGACTACCCGTAAAACCAAACTTCTGTCAAATGACTTCATCAGAATTTTTTCCAGTTATAATCTACCTTTAAAGGACCCCCTTTCCCCCCCAAAGAGTGGCTTAACAAGCCCAGCAGAGCATTAAATGATCCAGTAATTGGATCCAGGGGAATTAATAGCTCTTTGCAGATTTTTGTTTTTTTGAATTGGAATTTATACAGGTGTCCTCAACTTATGACTGGTTACTTAGTGACCATTCAAATTTCCAACAGACTCCCAACAGCTACTTATGACTCAGTTCCAACAGTTGTCCATGTGTGCATGCACACACACACACACATTCTCACACTCACATGATTGCATTTGAGGTGTTCAGCAACCATGACATCTTATGACCAGTTGCAGAATTCTGTAGTCACGTGACTGTGATTTATGACATTTCCCCCAGTTTCCAGCCTTTTTTGGCTTGTTTCCCGGCAAAATATAGCCCATAGGAAGATGTTGATTCACTTAACAATTATGACACTTACTTAAGGCCACCACAAAAAAAAAAAAAGTTAGTTATGTGGGTGCCTTGATTTACAACCGTCATGACTTACAATGGAAATTTGGAGCTCTCTTACGGTCATAAGTAGGGGACTATCTGTGATCATCTATTAGTTCATGTAGGGAATGTGGAGATTATTCCATTTGTTTAACTCAGGGGTCTGCAACCTTAAACACTCAAAGAGCCATTTGGACCCATTTCCCGCAGAAAAGAAAACACCAGGAGCCACAGAACCTGGTTGGGCTTGGCCAACCCGATGTCACTCACTTCCACTAGTCACATGACTCCCCTAGCCATGGCTACCCTGTCATTAGGGCAGAGAACCGGTTGTTAGAAAACACCAGGAACCACAAAACCCTTTTGACATCCATCTCTCTCTCTCTCCTCTCTCTCTCTCTCTCCTCTCTCTCTCTCTCTCTCTCTCTCTCTCTCTCTCTCTTTCCCGCCCTCATGCCCGCCCACCACCCCCCGAT
>JANHFT010002044.1:64857-77153 GCA_032467955.1 Pseudoxenodon macrops
ATTAATCCAATCATAAAATCTGTTCCATATTAAATAATACTCCCCATCCTCCTTATTTTGTAATTCTTTAGTCATTTGATCCATTTCCACACAGTCGAGGATTTTTCTTATAATTTAATTTTCGTTTGGGATTTCATTGCTTTTCCATCTCTGTGCATAAGATTTGTCTGTTTTAAAGACGGGGAATATTAGGTCTCCTAATTCAGCAGGGGGAAAAACACAAAAAACAATAAATTTGGATATTTCTCACTCTGAATTTCTCTTATAAATGCTTCTTGTTTTCTGTTTATTTACCGTTATCATGAACATTTGGATAGTGTTGGAGAAATGCTTAGAATTGCTTGGCAAACTTGAAGTGTTTCTGTGATTCTTAAAGCAATCTTCTCTGCACTTGTTTTCCTCTTGAACATCTGCCAATTTGCTGAAAATGAAACTATGATTCACATCCAGCCATTGGATTGTTGTGAATGTCTCCCCTCTAAAGGCTAAGGTTTGCATTGCAGATAGACTACGTCCAGGTGTTACATTAGACCAGTTTAAAGTAGGTTAGCAGGCAGAAGAGGCAATGCCATTATATAGTGGCACTCAAAAGTTTGAGAACCCTTCTCAATTTTCAAAATTTCTGTAGAAACATGTCCAAAATCAGGATCTTCTCCAAGCAAGAAGAGAAAGAACTCAAATGAATCAAAAACATTATTCTTTCATTTATTATTCTTTCATTTATTGAGGAAAATGATCCAACAGCTATTGTGCCTCTAGTTATTTCTTATGACTGCATTAAAAATAGACCCATTTATCCTTTTTTTAAAGTACAGTTTTTGTTTTACTTTCCTTACTCTTTGAACATATTAGTTATTTTTCAGATTAGTTGCTAGGTTTATCTGTTTTACTGACTGGGTCTTAATTTTGAGCAAGTTGCTCATTATGTTTTGGAATAGTGCCACAAGATAGCATTTGAAGAATAAGCAAGAGCAGTGTGTCTACTCACTATTTAGTTTTACATAAAATGGTTAAGCATCTCGGACTTATATTCTAATTAGCTGATGCTCACATCAAGATTGGCTAAAAGAGTTTTCCACCACTTACAGTCTCTTGGGGAAATCTTCTTCCTGTAAGTACATATGTATATATATCTTTTATTACTGCTAGCAAACAAATGCCAGGCCTTCTAGCTGGCCAGCTCAAGAAACAGGAACCACAAAGGTTTTTTAAAATCCTGTATTATTTTTCAAGGTGGAGAATATATCTAATACTTACTCTTTCTATTTCCCCCCACAACAGCAATATACAGTATATTGGTTTCATTTGTGTTGTGTATCTGGTTCTGATAATTTTTATAAGCATTTTGCACCTTGGCGAGCACTGAGCAACTTGGACAATTGTTTTAAAATATTATGATGTGACTGGATATTGTGATTATTTTTTCAACTTGGACGTGGTCTGTGGAAATGTGACAGAATCTTGCCTTTTTCAAATGTGATCTTATGCCAGAATAAGTGACTCTCCAGAGACTTAATGGAAACATCATTAGACTATTGTGAAACTTCAAAGCATAATGAAATTTGATAAACCCCTTTATTGTAATAGCTAAAATTAAACTGAGTCAAGACTTAAGATGAAAATCACATTTTCAATACACTGGGCTTTTCCCCCTTGAAATATTACAGAATTGAGTAAATACTCAATAGATATTTATTTGCAGAAATACTGTAAAAATTCTGTATATAAATACTAGCTGAATACCCGTGCTCTGCTACGAAACTCTGTGATCACGCTTGATAAATTGACACTTACAGCTTGAAAATTAATGAGTAGTTACGATCGACCTTTCCTCTCCCCTTCGCTTCCTCAGCCTTGCTCCACAGAGGCCTCACCTATCCTATCCCCTTATCTCCATCAGCCTTGACCCACAGAAGCCTCCCCTATCCTATCCCCTGCTTGCTGCTGTAAAAGTAAAACTGAAACCCCTCTCCTCTGCTTGTTTTTTGCATTTGGAACATATATCTTTTCAGGTGGGGAGGGGGAGTAGAACTCCTTAGAATCAGAGCATGGAACAGATTTCTTTTCAGGTGGGGAGGGGGAGTAGAACTCCTTAGAATAAGAGGGCTGTTTGTAAACTGAAACAGTATTTGCTGTGTGAGCAAGAAGGAGACAGGAAGGAGCCTTGCCATGGCTTAGCTCAACTGTTCTGTAGTAAAGCTGCTTGATGCTGTGAAAGTAAAATGGAAACTGAAACTCCTCTCCTCTGCTTGTGTTTTGCATTTGGAACAGATTTCTTTTCAGGTGGGGAGGGGGAGTAAAACTCCTTAGCATCAGAGCATGTTAATAATAATAATGCTCTGATGGTCATTTTGAAAACTCCTTTCTTAGTGAGCACCTAGAAGCCAAGAGGAACATACGTGGCAAATTTCAACCGTAGGCTTCACGGTTCTGGAGATTTTGTGATGATGCGTGAGTGGTATTTCACTTTTATACAGTATATATAGATAGATTGTGCACAGGGCTTTTAGTTGTCTGTGTAGGCATTATTTAAATACAGAATTTACATTATAGTTTATTCATAGAGGAAAACCTATTTATGCAACAACTCTGTTTTTCTATTAAAGAAGAGTAAAATGTATCTTCCAGCCAAGTCCATTGTAGTCAGCTCACTGTCAGTACTAGAATAAAAAGAAAAATAGTTTTTAGGGAATAATTTTAGCTAAAACCAACTTGGACTGAATAACCATATGCCTGCATATACTGTATATAAAAATACTTAATCCGAAAAATCAGTTCTGAAGAATCAGAACTTTTTATATCATTGTTTAGCTTCAACTATTGAATTCTAGAGTCACCCTTGATGTACTATCAGTGAAAAGCATAATTGAAAAGATTATATGTCAATGTATTAGTCACTAAGTTGCACCAGAGAATGAGAATATTTATATCATTTGGCTATTTTCAAGAGGTTGCCCCAATTTGTGCAGCTGAGATGCAATATATGGGTAAGTGTTGACGAGCTAGAGTTTGGAAAAACAAAGGTTTTATGTGAATAAGTCAACCTGCCCTTCAGTAAATAAAATAGATGTGGAAACCAGATTCCATGAGTCTTACAGACAGAGCAGTAGTAAATACAGACAAAGACTCCGTGTCCAATCCTCTATCCCAGGAGTCCCCAACCCCTGGGCCGTAGACCGGGACTCCAGAAACTGGGCCACGCAAAGAAGTGAAGCCCCCTCCACAAGTTGCAGGCAGCATGCAAAACCATGCCCTCGCCGATCCGTGGAAAAACCTCTTTCCATGGAACCGGTCCCTGGTGCCCCAAAAGGTTGGGGGCCGCTGCTCTATCAGCTATCAGACCCCACAGCACCAACATAAGTAGAACCAGTATTTCAAAGCAGAAATAGCATGTGTGCAATGTCCTGGATTGCTGTGGTTTGGACTGCATGGTCTCTCAATTGAGACAGCAATTGTTTTTTAGGTTGATTGGTTCACCTATGTTTGAGATGAGGGGAGCAAAGCACTAAGAGAATGGGTGTGGATGCCAAGGTTCTGGTCTCTTACAGATGCAAAACACATGTTCAGGCTTAGCAACCAGACACAAGGGGATGGTGTCAGCCTAGCTGCATCGTCTTAGGTTGCCTCCTATATGTGCTTTAGATTGTCCAAATGGAACAACTTGTCCTGTCTTCACTTGGAAAACACCACATCCACCTCTAAAGCTGTCTTCTAGTTGCTTTAGCAGTGGTTTGATGATGACATAGAGGTCACATTGTTCATCTGCATCCTACATAAAATAAAAATTTGATGAAAAATGAGGCTATCTTTGTAATGAAGCAAATCCTGAAGCAAAATGTTCACTGAGGAGCAAGGAAGCACATTTTAAGTTAAATGTGCCAAAATGTCAAAACAATTGGTGTAGAATTAGTTTCACAAGATACGGATATACATAATTACATGTTCCCAAATTGTATTCATTCAACTGTGTCTATGAAAACATCCTTGGGGAAAAAAAAGTCCCGTTAAATTGAACCATAATTGCTAATAACTTTCGTCATGGTACTGCTTTTTATCTAATTATTAAAACTTATGAAAAAATAATTCAAATTGTTCTTCCAAAAATGCCGTTCAACTGTTGTGTTATAGTTTCCCTGGCTTTAATAACCCACTTCCAAATGTATATTGGTTTCTGGAAAAGAGGACTTGTTAGGAGTGGTTTTTCTAAATTGGCCACAATGATCTATTGTGACCTGCCAGCTGAATCATTGCTATATTTGCAGCACTGCCAAGATTGCTGTTGGAAAGGGATTGAAATGTTCACAATACATCAGTGTGATTCAAATATTTTCTTGTGCGTTACCTCAATAAATTGTATCTGCAAAAGTCACTTTCTTGCAATATTCAATAAATGTATTGCTGTGGTTGGACTGATAGAGTTGTGAGTGAGAGTGACAGAGCCGTAACTAAACAGTCTTGTTCGCATATCTTATTTAAAAACTTTAGGCTAACTCTTAGGGTAACTTAATCCTCAGCATAGTTGTGCATATCAGATGTAAAATGCTTTCAAAATGGTTAGAAATGGAGACATGGCTCCAAATCATTGAAAAGGAATTAGCTAATTATATACAAATGAGACTACTGACAAAGAAGAGGGCAGTATTTCTTCCTTAAGCAAGCATCTATATAAACGGACATGCTGTTTGGCATTTCTAGATATTTGTGTCCGTCATTCACCTCTATGTACACAAACAAATTAGATTTTCTATATCCTCATAACTTACAATTGTTGCCCCTAGTTTATCAGTTATAGCAAGTAATGATAGGTGAGGGTAGATTGATAACTAGAAATGATATACTGTGTTTCCCGAAAATAAGACAGGGTCTTATTTTCTTTTTACACCCAAAATAAGCGCTTGACCTTATTTTCAGGGAGGTCTTATTATTTCTTAGGTACAGGAGGTGGCGAGCATGCTCACCTCATGGCTGCTGCTGTGTTTTGGGGAGGACCTATTTTCGGGGGACGGCTTATTTTTAGCACATGCACTCAAAAGCCTGATTGGGCTTATTATCCAGGGAGGTCTTATTTTCAGGGAAACAGGGTAGGGGGAAAAAATGACCTTTTCTATATTTTCTGTAAATAGTCTTTTTTATATATAAAAATCCAGTCAGAGGGAGCTCTTAATGGGGGGAAAATGGAGGAATTACAGAAGAACATGATTATACATTTCACATAATATCTCCAGGTTGATTTAAGTGTTTTACTGGCAGGTCCAGTTGTCCTCCTCCTTCAACCTTGATAGTCAGTTGATAATGGCATGTAAAGTCTGCCTTTAACCTTTAGGAGAAAACAGCTATCATTTTAACAATTCCTAAAAAAAAAGGTTTATATCTTCTCCTTGGAATTTCCCATTTTAATTACTACTTCATTTACCAAGTGTTATTTTTATGTCGACTCAACATTTTTGCTATGTAAAACAACACTTCTTTTTGGCTTGAAACATCTGATCGATTTCTGCTTCACTTAAATGTCTGTAACCTACTATAACTTAATGGCTGTACAGGAAAACTGTATATTTCACAGCCGTAAAATTGTAAGGCATTTCTTTCTGCGCTGATTGAAACTGCAACTATGGTTTAAATGGGTTTATTTATGCCATTCCATACAAATCTAATTTAGCTATTAGAGGAAACTTTGTGGCTTTGGTGCTATGAATTATTGTTCTCTCCCTTTCATTCTGCTCTAGACAGTATTCATTGAAATACATATAAATCAGGAGAAGAGAGGAAGATTGATTTCTTTGCAAATGTGTGTTGCCTCCCAGTATTGAAGTTTAAGGTTTGCTTGGTAGATGAACACAGAACATTGGAGGCAGATATGGTTTGCTGATTTACACTGCTGTCATTATAAAAGCCATAATGATGTATGAAAGCTTGCAACAGGAAAAGATTTGCAGTAGATGCCACTAAGGACTGTGTTGGTGGTCCAATTCATCCTTAAAGAGCCATTTCTAGATAAACGGTGCTAAATTGCTTGCTGCAACCCACCTTATAGCCAGATTCTGATCAACATTTTGGGGTAACTTCTTCTAAATGCACACTTAGAATGGGTTCTAAACATTTACATGATAGAAACAATTGAAGGCAGACTTTTAGATGCAGATTTGATTTGAGCGTTTAGGTAAACAAATACATTTTTTTCAGAGGAATTCTGTATTCCACTCCAGATTCTTTGAAAGTTAAGAGAGGCATTAATTTAGTTAAAAAACACATTCATTCTGTTGCTTTGTGATGTATGAATGTAGCTAAAATATTCATAGGCTCCAAAGCATTGATATTTAGCAGAGTCTCATGCTGTAAAATGATGTCAGGAATTAAACCTGCTCAGAATAAATGATCAACACCTGACAGTTTGATATGCTTAACAATTTGGCCTTTACCATTTGTAATTACTCTAATTTTATATCTTTTACATGGCAGTTATGTTGAAGTCAGTTTTAGCAATTTACCTTCCAGGTTAATTTGTTTATAAATATAGTTTAAATCTAACACAGATTTATCAGAGAGAGGAAATAAGCACCTTACAGAGAAGGGCAGTAGTGTTAGTTCTGGTGGTTCTAAAAAGCACAGTTGTGTACAAATTAAGTAAGTGAAATTAAATGCAAGGTCTCCCAAAAATGCCCTTTATCCATGAGATATGTTCAACTCTCAATTGTGCATTTAAATATTTAAAGTGCAGTTTATGTTCATTTTGGTAAGATGTCACGTATATGCAGAAAACATCTATACTTTTTGGGCAAATTCAGTACTGAACAGTTCGACTTCTTATTTCCAGAATTAAATCTAGGTATAAGTAAAGCTTCTTTCATCCTATTGCATACTCATGCATGTGGCTAATCAGTCCCTGGAAGCGATACATCACCTCAACCTAATTTATCCTCTGATGCTATTTTGAAAGAGTCACTGTCCTATGATGTGTTTGTTCCACCTATATAGGATAATTTTCTTGCTGGTCATCAAGATTAGGTTTCTGATTGCTGCTATGAGGTAGTGATCATATTTGTTGAACTTTGTTGCAGAATTTAAATCCTGTTGCTGATTATCTGCATTGCAAACGCTACATATATCAACTTAAGTTACAGACTAATATTTGACAATTTAAAAGGAATTCCTTTTACTGCAGGTTTTATATAAAGCTGTTTACATTAAAGTAACATCCAATTAAAACGTATTATGTAAGCCACATCAGAGTTGAGTACAGATTTTCTGTTTTAACTGACATATGGCCTTATTTATGAAAATAAAAATCATCATGTTTTGATGGTATGTTCACATAATTTATGTGGAAAACCACGGGGGAATGCTTTTACTGAGCATGCATTTTTCTGGGATTCATTAAGTTCTTTTTAACCCATGTGCAAAGTGGCCCTCCCTCAATTCTTTAGCCTGGAACAAAGAGCCAATATCAAATACAAGAAGAGATTGGGGTACAAGAAAGGACAAGATTAGTATACCATCCCATGGCATCAGTAATCTTGTGTTTAGAACCATCTATTCATTTGACTCATTAAATAACAAAACCTTTAAATAAATCCCAGAGCTAGTATTACAGGTAGATACTTTCCTAGTCAAATGGAATACATTTATGTCTCCATTGAATTGAAATCTTTTACTTTGCATTTCTTGCATATTCACTGACATTAATACAATTGACCAAGTCCAGAGATATTTCACAAGAAGAGTCCTCAACTCCTCTGCTCGCAACAGAATAACTTATGCCACCAGACTTGAAATTTTGGGCTTAGACAACTTAGAACTGTGCCACCTTCAGTCTGACCTAAGGGTAGTACATAAAATAATCTGCTACAATGTCCTACCTGTCAATGACTACTTCAGCTTCAACCACAACAATACACGAGCACACAATAGGTACAAACGTAAGGTAAACCGCACCAAACTTGATTGCAGAAAATACGACCTCAGCAACAGAGTGGTCAATACCTGGAATGCAGTACCTGACTCTGTGGTTCTCCTTCATATCAAGTTCAGTTTCTGATGATTCCCTGCATGTATCCATGACATGTTCTTAAAAGCACTATGGAAGTGGATTGCCTATGTCCTCTTACATTTTTTTTTACTTTAGCCAAAGCTCTAGAATTCCTTGGTAATTCACAATCAAATGCTACTTTAAGCTTACTTTGCTTCTGACACCCCAAATAAGCTAGATGTTACTGAATAGCTGGGAGAGTATTGACAATTTCAACCAACATTTTACTTGTATCTCTTCCTCTCTCATTTCCTTCTCTACTGCTCAGTCTCCTCCTAGGAATCTTTTGCTACTCTTTTCCATTGATGTCTCTCCTCTTGGGGAGATGTCACCATGACATGCATGGTCTCTACCATCTCCTGCATGGCTTGCATCTGTTCCTCCATCTTCTCCTTCGAAAATGACCTAGCAGTTTTCCATGATCAGTATGGTCTTCTTATACAAAGTAGGGAATATCTCTATATTCAGTACTTCTTTCAGAGATGAGAAGGTGTGCATGCAGGTCTTGAGTATAAAAGCAGAAATTGTACGCTGTTATTTGTGATGTGGATTAGATAATAAAGCTTCTAATACCGATATTTGTCCACTATGGTATCCTGCTTTGGCATTATCAATATCAAATAGTCATAAAGAAAACCAAAATGTGCTGGGCCTTGATTAAAGCCAAAGCATTATGGCAAGTTATAGTCATTATGCTACCCCTAGTGAATGGCAGTGAATTATGGGAAACATGTTGTTTCAGTTTATTCTTGGATGACTTATAGAACCATTACTCCCAAAACATGTTAGGTAAAACAAATTCAAAATCTATTTTCTTGCCAGAATTTCTTTAACAGTTGTGAAAACTACTAAATGTTATTACCATTTCAAATCTACTGAGACCTAATCCACATGATGGTAGTATTCATTTCTGAGCATTGTAATACTTCCAATCAAGTGTGGCAGCTGCTGGCAGCACCTCCTATTCCTAATGTAATTTGCTATTTTATGTACCGTTGGAGAACTAAGTAGAGCTAGGTTAAGAATTGTGTATTCTGGTTTTGATTGTTTTTACTGGAACTACGTGGACTAAGTGCCAGGTATGTGGGGCAAAATAACCTAGGATGAAAACAAAAGGGATGATGAATGATTTCAATTTTTTTTAAAAAAAAAAAGGCTAAATAAGATTAACAAATCCTTGATTCTCGACAGATGCTTTCTTTTTGTATAAGCTGGATGAAATTAATAATGACATATATAAATAAATATTACGTGTGAATTCACAATATAAATTTCTTTCTCTCCAGCTTTCACAATGGACATTCCTTTTTATGCCCTACTGTTCTGCTAGAAAAAGGTGGAGAGAACCTTAAAAAGTTTCAGACAGTCATCTAAATTTATTTGAAGGGATTATAGAAATAGGTTTGCTTTATGTGTTCCTGTTGCATTTAAAATGTTTTCATTATAGATTGTAAAAGACTGCATTGTGATAGGACAGAATGGATGCTTGTGAATGATACAGATATGAAGGTCTTTAGGAGCACAAATTTTGATAGCTTAGTTTTTCCCCATGCTGCTGTCTTACCTGTCCCCTCTTTCCTTCTCTTCTTGCTTCAGATGTATCTGAATGGGTACCACATGTATCCTTTGCAAAGATAAAACAGGTATTGTGGGAGAGGAACCTGATCGGATAATTTTAGAATTAACAACACCCCTCCCTGCAGATTGTAGGAATATTAATTTTTCTCTTTTAGAAAATTATATACTATAAATTTTATATATATAATTTACATAAAATAAGCAGTGTTTGTATGTTAAGGTCACAGGCTTAATGGAAAGCAAAGTTTCAGGTGGCATTGTGTCTGCCGATATTGTGTAGCTAACATTGTGCCACTATTTCTAGGCTCTGAAAGAGCTGTGGAAAAGTGCCATATCTTGAAGGCAAAAATGTATGGATCCATAATAAACAAAATCAGTGTGTCCATGAGGTTGCTATTTTTATGTCAAGTTTGCTGATTGTTTGCAGTAACCATTCAATAAAGTGTCCAGATACCAACAGAATTAATTTGATCAGCCTAGACTCTTTCCTATTCTGTCCTGTCCTCTTTTGATATGGCAGCTTCGTTCTCTAGGTAGCAATCAAAACAGTACGATCTGCGGCTTTAATTACAAATTCAATTCTTAATATGAAAGCAATGTGCATGGAAATTATTGAGGATTACTTTTAGGTAGGGTTGATTCAGTGTTATATGTTGTGTTTTTGTTCTGCTCTGCAAATCTGCATGATTTATTTAGGTATATATAAAATTGAATACTGTGCTGTATTCAGCTATCATTGGATGTGGAGATTTGAGCAATTACTTTACTGATTCAATAGCCTAGATTGAATATATCTATGGTAAAATACAAACTTATATCCAACTCAGTGGAAGACTTCAGTTCAGACATTCTCACTCAGTCCAGTGTACCTCACAAAGATACATTGGTTATTGTTAAGGAGAAATAAGAGGAAGGACTACTGTGTACTCCACCTTGAGTTCTTATATGAAAAGCAGTATATAAATCTAATAATTAAAAGCTAAAAAGTATGCAAATGTTGACATATACATTTTATCATTGATTGATAAATGTAATAGGCAATATGAAAGATAATGTAGTAACTGCTCAATCTGATAAGGGCAGAGTATCAGCACAATATGGTAGAAATTTGCTGATATGCTATTTTCTGCTAACTTCTAAAGATCTTCAGGCTTTTAACATTTTGTGACTTGCTACCTTCTAGAGTCTTCTTAAAGGATTATTCCTCAAGGCATCTAATAATTATATTTTGTTCATGCAAATACTTTTTTTAATCTGACTTGTTCTGTCCATTACTTACAAGTTGATTGCACTATATTCTTGGATCAACTTTTGTAGCTGGTTCTGGAAATCTATCTAGTTTGGTAAATTGACAGAGGTCAAGGAACCAAGTACTTTTTTTCAGTAGTACTTGTTTACTATTGTTATAGTTCTTACTTGTCAATGTTCTGCTTCTACTTTCTGACTCATCATCCATAGATTTGCCAGAACCTGTCCCCAAGCATAACTGTTTTTTTTAAAAAAGTGATTATAACCTACCGTATTCCTTTAGCTCAGCACCATTAACTAAAATGTATAGTAAACTGTTTGCTTTGGCTCTTATCGTAGCTAGTAATTAATGGAGTAGTGTAACACAAATGTTTAAAACATTAAATGCAGTTTGAACTGTTCTGTACACTGTGCTAGTGTACACCATCTGCAGGAACCTATAAAATTGGCTTCCTATTATTTGCTTGTCCTCAGAATTAAAAATAGACTTCATATCTAGGAATGTTACCGTACCTTGAAGTATGCGTGTACAGTATGGTATGATAGACCAACCGACCGAAAATCGTTTAAGGATTGCAGTTTATTCCACCTCAAGAATAGACCTTTGTGTGTTAAGTTACAAGTGCCTCTTTGAGGATTATAAAAGATAAATGAACACATACAAGAGAATGGCTCGAATTTGGTAGGAGTGTCTTTTCGCATTCTACACAGGACCAAGTGAGCATTCCCTTTCTTTGTCGCACACACTTCTGTGTGACAACTAAAAAAATAATAAAAAATGGCAGGATATTGCACATTCCCCAGGACACTCCGTCCATTATTGTACAAAAGCTATTTAAAGACAAATAAATTACAATTAATCAAAGGGTTAAACTCTTTTATTTCCTGTGGTTTGAACAAAACATACTAAATAAATTTTAATCATCGTGCCAGTGTAGACATGCCTGTGTTGTAATCTAGCAACTGTTTTGTAAATGTCTATTGTTAATAAGGTAATTATTACTGTATGTTTGTACTGCTTTTAATTTTCCTCTGACCTCCTGGTGACATGTGTGTGCATAATATATACTCAGGATTGCTCAATACATTTGCTCTTTTTTGATCCCAGAAGCATCTTCACTGTGAAAGTTTTATTTCTATACCAGACATACCAAGCTCTCCTGGACATTTACTCACAGTATAGAACTGTGATGGCGAACCTATGGCACGCGTGCCACAGGTGGCACGCGGAGCCCTCTCTGCGGGCTTGCGAACTTTCGTCCAGCTCAGCTCTACCGCACATACATGCGCCTCCCACCAGCCAGCTGATTTTCGGGTCTGCCCTGCTTATGGGAGACACACGCACGCACATGCAGGAGTAGTTCCTCACCCATGTGCAGCAGGGGGGGGGGCACCTACCTTTCTCATCACTTTCTGCTGCCTGTGCCTTCCCAGATCTCCGGAG